>JANHZT010005498.1:73192-90474 GCA_032468215.1 Stegonotus admiraltiensis
CAATAAGCTGACTTTGTATAAAATATACAAAAGTATGAAGGCTATTGCTTAACTCATTATAAGCCGCCCTGAGTCTCTGGAGAAGGGCGGCATATAAATCAAAATTTAAAAAAAATTGAATCAGTGCTGATGGTGTTAAGATGGTTCTCCATGTACTTTCTAACTGTCCTTCCCCCAGTTAGATGAACACCAGTGCTCCCATCTCTATTTTGTAAAGTCTCTTCCAGGAAATTGGGAAGATTATTATTACGGTTCATCACACAGTCAGCCAGATGTTCAGACTTGGATTGACATTTTTGTCTATCTAGGGATTCCTTTCCAAGCACCTAGGATAGGCAGGTCAGGATGTTTGATGGTGTTATAGATAACATCGCAGGATGGAAGCTGTTTTGAGTAAAACTACTTTTTGCAATTATCTGATGGTGAATTTGTCAATGCCGATGATGTTTACGGAAGGGACCTGATAGGATGAGCTATGAAGGCCAAGTGATGAGTTTACGCATCGTTTATAATCATGCCATTTTTATCCAGCTCCATCTTGTCTCCATCTACTTCAAATGGAAATGGCTCTCACTCATAGTAAATGCAAGTTGAACTTACTGGTTCTCTTTGCAATTCATTCATTCGTTCATTTTCTGTAGTCACTCATCTCAGCCACGTGAGTCTGGGCAGCTTGCAGTTCTAAAACTGTAAAACAGTGAAAACAATTAAAAACAATAAAACAACAGAAACATCCCAAAATAAATGTATACAGCAGCCAAGATAGTTAGCCAAAATAGTTAACTAGCGGTGAAATCAAGAAAAGGACCCTTAATACATTTTAAGCCCCAGTACATAGCCAGATTTTTAAACTCTTATGAAAGATCAGCAGGGTTTGGGCCATTCTAATCTCCAAAGGGAAAGAATATTCTACAAAGCAGGGGCTACAGCAAAGAAGGCCCCTCTTCTACTTCGCACAAGCTGACACACTTTGGCTAAGAGATCTGTAACATGCCCACCTGCTGGATCAAATTGGATGGGTGGAGACTTTTGAAACATTCTTAGGCTTTACTCTTCAAGCATAGAACACATTTTGTTCCTTTGGGCCCTTCTAGCTTTTCAGTGGGTGTGGTATCTATTTTTGCATAAATATTTGTTTGTAGCGTCCATGGAGTGAAAAAACCTCAGGCACTATTAGAACAGTAACTTTTCCTTCACATTTCCCTAAAGGGCAATGAAGGAAATTAGGCAGCTTCAAAAAAAATCTATCATCCATCCATCCATCCATCCATCCATCCATCCATCTCTCTATCAAAAGAAAAAAGGTAGCAAAAAATAACATTCGTTTTCATATATCATGCAATGCCAAGAAGCAATAATCCAAAATCCAAACCTAAGATTGGGAAGGAGTACTTTTTTGGGATGTGGTGGCTCAGTGGCTAAGGTACTGAGCTTGTTGATAGAAAGGTTGGCAGTTCAGTGGTTTGAATCCCTAGTGCCACCTAACAGGCTGAGCTCCCGTTACTTGTCCCAGCTTCTGCCAACCTAGTAGTTCAAAAGCATGTAAAAAATGCAAGTAGAAAAATAGGGACCACCTTTGGTGGAAAGGTAACAGCCTGTGTGCCTTTGGCATTTAGTCATGTCGGCCACATGACCACAGAGACATTTTCAGACAGCACTGGCTCTTTGGCTTTGAAATGGAGATGAGCACCACCCCCTAGAGTCAGGAACGACTAGCACATATGTGAGAGGGGAACCTTTACCTTTACCTTACTTTTATATTGGGAGAGATCCATTTAGGAAAGGCATTCAGATCTAAGGGCAGCCAGATCTTAATGCCTTTCCTAAACCCCAACTAGGTTGAGGCCAGTCTAATCACAGAGAGAACTCTGTTCAAAAGAAGAGGGCAGCGATAGAAAGATGAGACATTAATCAGTTTTATTTGTCTCAGTTAATTGCCAGATTTGAACAGACTGGTGGCGGTAGTTAGGAGTAGAAGATCGAGGCCTTAAAGTGCTGCTCAGTATGGCATCAACATTTGCATATTCCAAGCTTGCAACATTTTTTTTAACGCCCAGCACTTCATCTGCAAATTCTTACCTTTTGCATTTCTAGAAATAGTTGCTAATTCATTATTGTCAGTGACATTTCCTGTACTTTCTCGTGTTGCCCCAGCTCTGCCTGTTTCCCCCGTTTCATTATTATGAAACAGCTCTGCTGTGATAGACTGCTGATCCTCATCTTCATATTGATTAATTTCATTTCCACATACATCATCCTGTTTTTCAACAGCCTCAGCTCAGTCTTCTTAAGAATGAGTCATTTGCAAGACAGATTTTTCATTACCAGGCTCATCTTCTGAATAGGAGGATAGCCAAGGAATAAGGCTGAACCCTGAATCCAACTAAACTAGCATAAATTGGGAATCAAATGGAGTTGTTTGAATTTGCAATGAAGGAATTTGGAAAGTTTTCTATTTCTTCTTCTGGCTGCATCACGATAGGAGCATGCTAGTCACACACACACGGATATCATTATAGCATTAAAAATTCAATTTACTTTTTTATATTAATTTGTTGACGCTTTTATCTTTGAACATCAAAAAGTTGGCTGAAGCATTTCCTCTGGTATAATTAAGAATATTTACTTCTTAAAGCATGTTATTCACAGATAAAGTTTCATAAATGTACATTGCAATAAAAGTTGCCCTAAAGAGATAGAAAGGCCTTATATTTTTCTTTTGAGTAGAAGATGGCAATGCATCTATTTTATTTATCTTATTTATTTTAAGAACGAGGCTTTTCATCTGATGTTTAAAGAAGATTGAAAGTAGTTGCCACTGTTAGGCATGTTTCAGCATGGATACATATAACTTACAGATCAATCAATCAATTAGTTTAGTACAGACCAGAGACCAGAACAAATAAATATACAATTAAAAATGCTAGTATAAAATAATAAATAACAACTAAAATCTATAATAAAATCCAGTCTGTCAATTATACATGGTCTAACCATACTAAAATTACAACCTATAAACTGTGTGGCCCATTGTAGGTTCAACGCTAAAAGGGAAAGGAACTTACAGATGCATGCTGCAGTGGTTTGAGTCCTAGCACTGCATGTTGGGGTAAGCTCTCATCACTCAACTCAGCTTCTGTCCACATAACAGTCCTATGCGAGTAGATAATTAGGTACCACTTTGGTGGGGAGACAAATTGGAGCTCAGCACAGGCAGTCAGATTCCTGCTGGCTCTGAAGTTTTCCAGTTGTGGCACCCATTTGTGAGGCAGCTCCGGGGAGGGAGGGGGCCTAGGATGATGCTTCAGAAAGAGCCACTTGTCTTTATTTCTGGTGCAAATATAGCTTGCCCTCCTGTGGTGCACCTAGGAAAGTGTGCAAGCATTTCCTACAACAGAGCTAATACATTGGCAGTCAAACTAGCACTCTGCAATAGCATTGTAGTCTTCTGGCTAACGTAACAACACCATACACTAATAGTAATAATAAATAACCTACGGATGCAGAATAAGGCATTGAAATAAGTAGGATTTCCAACTCTAAAGAGAATGTAAAGAACCAAAGACCTTGAAGGAGTTGCAGAGTTAAGTCAGCTGTTTCAGTTACTCATGGATTGCTGTGGTTCTGGACAGCGGAGAAGGGATTTTCTTTGCTCCCTGAAATAAACATTCTATTCTTTACTTAGGCATCTTATCTTGTAATCCTACACACACTCAGAGGTTTTCTGCACGGCAATCTTCAGCTGCCAGTCTTCCATGTGTAAACTGCCTGGAAATGAAGCTGTCTTAAGAAACCCCTTTCTAGATTTCAATTTGTTCCTCTGCCTTGACCACAGTGTGTAGCTTTGGGGATATGTTTACCAATGGTGCAGTGGTGGGATTCAAACAATTTAACAACTGGTTCTCTGCCCTAATGACCAGGTGGGTGGCTGTGGCCGTGGTGGGCATGGCCAGGGGGTGTGATAGGCAGCACTCAGCCTCCTGCACCCCCCTGGAAGCAAAAATGGGCCACGGGAGGCACCACACCCCCTGCACCCTGTTTTGGGCCTACTAGGCCTCCCTGCAGTCCTGGGGGGCCCACACCGCACCCCCTTGTGCCCCATTTTGGCCTAGTAGGCATTCCTGCATCCCCCTGGGAGCAAAAACAGGCCATGGGGGGGCTGCGCCGCACCCCGTGCCCCATTTTGGGCCTAGTAGGAAGATGCGGAACAGGAAGAGGCGGGACCACCCAGCAATTTAACAACCGGTTCGGCCGAAGTGGTGCGAACCGGTTGAATCCCACCACTGCAAAGGTGCCCCTAACCATTGGGATACCCTTTTTGGCTAAAAAAATGTTTTTACCATTTTACTGGTGAGCTTGTTTAATAAGGACATAGTGCCGCTTGAGCGGGCACAGGTCAGAAAACATTACTCTTGAAACACATCAGAAAAATATGTTGCCCTCTCAGTGGGCTAGGTGCTGGCAGAGAACAGCTTCATGTGTTCCTGCCCTCAAAAATTGGTTAGTGGCCTATAAGTGTGCTGGGCTCTGATGACCATTAGATCAACCCTTAGTTTTGAGATAATGCACTTACTTAGCTAATGTGTTTCTTCTTTAGAATGCATTTTGTAAAATTGGCCTGTCTGTGCTGATTAGAACCTCTGGGTTGAAAAGACTTGAGTGATGAGATATTTGCCCTAGAATCTGGCTTTTTGCCATAAATGAACATGTTTTCTGGCAGCCAAGGGATAAAATCTTCCCACGCTCTTTCTGTAATCAAAATCAAATCTAACTTCACTTCTAAGTTGTGGGTCTCTACCTTGAATCCATACCGATAATGGTACTTGTATAAGATGGCAATTTCCCATGCTGCTTGGACAGGCTGTATATAGACATGGGGGGCAGGGGGAATATACCATTAATTCAGTTAGAGTTTTCATCGTAATATTTTGTCTCGTTTTACTATAACCATTTTCAGATCCAAATACAAAGTCCCTTCACCCTCCAAATTGCCTTCAGACAGGAGCAGACTGGTATGTAGGTTTACTTGCAGGAAAGGTACCTGTCTGAATTGTATTGTGTTAACTCCTGGGGAGGACAGTTTGATGAGAAATAGCATTCCCAAGAGATGGGTGTCACATTTTGTGTGGAAGAAAAGCTGGCAATTCTGAGTACATACCCTCTTGCACATCATAAAGAGGTGACAGTGACGGTGGTGCTTATTAGACTGGAAATTTTTCATGTCTCTGTGGCATCTGATAACCATTGTGTGTGCGCTTATGAATGACTCACTGGTGGCTTTAGGAAATGAGACAGTACATCAAGTCAAAAAAGCAAAACGAAGCTCTGATGTACGGACAAGCAGTTATACACAAAATATTAACCTTGTTTTGCAATATGTACTTGAGGATAAACATCTATTTTAATTTAACAAGGTGTTGTTTATAATATTAATAAATGATCTTGCTCACAAAAGCTCTAGGTGATTTTTTAGAAAGTTTATAAATGAATAATAAACATCAATAGTTTGGAAATACAGAGGAATAAGTTAAAATCATCAGAAGGTATGAGAAAGAATGTCTTAGCACATCACAGAGAGGAAGTCTTAATATAACATAGCACTCAATAGGCAAAATGCTGGATCTGGGATGCTGAGTTTAAATGAATGCTGAGTATTCAGTCTTCTCAGTGTTAGGAAAGTCAACTCCAGAGTGTATTCCAGAGGTTATGCTTGTATAGGAGAAGAAGCAGAAAGGCTTGGGAAGCAAAGAGATCCTGCATTCTCTATAAGATGGAGGGGCTAAAGCTCTTAAGAAACAGGCATTTGCTGGTTTGGGCTATAAATATCTGGAGATTAGGAATTTCAGTAGAAGGGAAATTTGTAACTCAGGGTTGAACTGTGGAGTCCTTGGTACTCTTGGAGCTTGATGTTTTGTGGAAGACATTTCATTACTCAAGTAGGTTACCTAGTTGGGTAATGAAACATCTGCAAGAAAACCAGACTACACAGATTAGGAATTTAGTCAGGAGATCATTGATAAAGGGTGGGCAGATAGAGTATGGGAGGAATCTTTGGAGACCGAAATTTGTAAATCTAGTTGGACATAGAGTCTAATAAGTGTACTTAGAGCACCAGTATGGTACATGTATGTGTGTGTGTTTGTGTGTGTGGTTTGGTGTGCTTTAATGACTGCCCAGAAATTTTAATAGTAATATGCTGAAAAGTGTAATGTCCAAACTTGATAGGATGTGTATCAGAATTGCCCTGAATTTTAACTACAAAGTGGAATATTTTAAATAAAAGGAGAGAATTGCGTACAAAAACACAAAATAAAATCTTATTGAAACTGATCTGAGTTAGTTTCCTGGTAACTTCATGGACACATCCAAATAGTTTTCTTAGCAGCCATATTGTTGTGTTTGTCTTCTGGGATTTTTTTTTTAAACTTCTTAGTCTAGTTTCCAGTCCTGGAATTTCTGCAGGTTTCCCAACCAATACTTGGTCCAACTCTGCTTAGCCTTCTGAAATAATTTAAATTCACAAAATTAGCAGATTATTATCACCCAGCAGTTGCATCTTAAACTACATAGCATAGTTTTGCAGTTTTAAACACTTTATCAGGAAACTGGTGACCTCTTCCAACCAGTTAGTGTTTATACAGGAGAACAATTTTCTAGATTGTGGAAATATTGCTAAATGCTCTATGAAATGGAGCTTTGGAATTCAGATTAATGTGTTAGGCAGGGAAAGAAGAAATGGGTGTGTGGCATCAACATGAAAGGTGTAAAGGGACTTACAGTATATTGTTATTTATTTATTAGATTTTTTTATCTCACCTTTATTGTTTTACTTAAGATGGCAAACATACATAATATTCATTCCTCTTCCTTTTTTCTCCCCACAATAACTTTGTAAGGTGAGTTGAGTTGGAAGACAATGGCTGGCCCAAAATCACCCAGCCAGCTTTCATGACTACGCTAGAATTCACAATCTCCTGGTTTCTAGTCCAGCACCTTCATCAATACAATAACCTGACATTTGTGTAGTTAAATGCTACTTTTTATTTTTAAAAAATGGATGCTGTAAATGTGCTAACTGCACAATTATTATAGAACTATTTTTTTGAACATGCACAGTACAACTACTGAACTGAATTGACACTTCTGATAGATCTAACCTTGAGAAATATTTATCAGTCTACCCTACTCTTCAAAAGGTAAATGTGGTTACTGAGCAAAAGTTTCCTGCCTATGACTGAAACCCACTATTATATTCTTGTCTTTCTTTGCTCTTGTGACACCTCTTGGATGTGGTTAACAGGGGAGTATCACTCTGATTAAAATAATTTATTTCTTTAGATACTTTTGCAGTGCCTTAGTAGAGATGATTATAGCAAATATCTATCCTTGGTCTTGTGAAATGTGCCTTGAGCTTACATATGTGGAAAAAGATGATAATGACTCTTGAATTAAGCTTACTTCCCATGGATTGTATGTTTATATAGTTTACTTGGCAACACTGTGAAATGTTGCATGTGTCTTCTTCTGACTTTCCAGTCTAGCTATAGTCCCAAGATCTCATGAGTAGTTTCTTAACCAAGTACAACTGCAGTCCAGCATTTATCAGCTTTTATTTTGAGGTCATCTAAAATTAGCTAAGCGCTACTGCTGTGATTTTTAATATTATAAAAATTAATATTGGATTCTAAAGCATATTTTTAATGGTAGGAACTGGTGAGAATTGATAGAGTAAGAACTAAAACAAATCTGGGAGTCTGGAACAGCTTCATAATTAATTTCAAATAATGAAAGAAGGGTTTATTCATTTAGCAAAATGTATATGGTGACCCATATAAACAAATGAATAATGTCTGATGCAGGCATTTACACAGGAATGTCAAAAAAACTCAAGATGGTAGCCATAACACTCATTTAGGTCACCTACAAAAAATAAAAACAGACTATAGAAAGCCATTTATCTATTGAAAAAAAAATCAAGGTTGTGGATGGTTGGATAGATAGATACTTGAAAAATGATAGATACGTAGGTAGGTAGATAGATAGATGATAGATGATAGATAGATAGATAAACAGATAGTATAGAATGCACATTTATATTTCAATTCTTCCAAAATATATGTAACTTTAAAAAAGATAAGGATTTATGAAAAAAAGTCCATCCATCCATCCTATTTTAGTTTAATTTGGATTTTAAAGCATCTAAATATAAATATTGATTGAGTTTGCTAAATCTGATTTGGACTCATCTACTTTCAAAACAGAAAATACCTCAAAAGATACTGTCTATCTTTTCTGACGTAGGGCACGTGGCTTCCTATGTAAATGACTTAGCAACTTTATTATTTTTTCCCATCTTTGAAATTCCATTGTCCTCTATTTCCTAATGGAGCTCATTCATAGAGGAGGTAGGTCTTGCACCATTGCTCATCTCTGTAGGTCTTGTACCATTGCTCAGTATTATCAGCCCTTTAACAGCCTAGATCTCAGAGTTCTGATGACAACAGTGCTTTAAATAACCATCTGATCATGAATAAAGTTTTCGGTTTCATTCCTCAAGAATAGCCTCAACAAACCAGATCGTGTGGCTCATGAATGTCATATGGCTTTTGAACTCACAGCTAAGTACAAAGGAAGACATGGCTGTTTCCTCAATAGTGATTTATAATGTTTCTTAATTTCACCAAGCCATTGCTGCAACAATATCTAGACTATTCTTGTTACTATTAAATTGGCACAACTAGGGATGAATGACATTTATAAATCAAGTCTAGTTTATGCCTAGTGTGTCTAGTCTAATGAAAAGAAGGATGAGGGGTGATATGATAGCAAGGGGCTGCCACAAAGAAGAGGGGGTCAACCTATTCTCCAAAGCCCCTGAAGGCAGGACAAGAAAAAATGGATGGAAACTAATCAAGGAGAGAAGCAACCTAGAATTAAGGAGAAATTTCCTGACGGTGAGAATAATTAATCAGTGGAACGACTTGCCTCCAGAGGTTGTGAGTGCTCCATATTTTGTAGCTTTAAACACTTTATAAGAAAACTGGCAACCTCTTCCAACCAGCGAGAAAAGGGTGTACAGTAGAACAATTATCTGGATCAGGGAAATATTGCTAAATGCTCTATGAAATGGAGCTTTGGAATTCAGATTAGTGTATTAGGCAGGGAAAGAAGAAATGAGTGTATGACATCAACATGAAATGTGTAAAGGAACTTATCTTATTATTTATTTATTTGTCTGAAATGGTATAGGGTTTCCTGCTTGAGCAATGGGTTGGACTAGAAGATCTCCAAGATCCCTTCAAATCCTGTTATTATGTTAACCACTAGTGAGGAAATAACAGGTCCTCAAGACTCAACAAGCAACTTTTAGAGGGTCGGGTGTTTCTTTTTGTCCAGCTAAATGGCAGCAAGCCCAAACTTGATTTAATCTAATAAAGCTAGACCTGGTTAGTTCTCAGATGGAAGACTATGGCTAGAGTGGGTAGCTGAGAAAAAAAATCTCAGAAAAAAAGGAGTAGCAACCCAACTATACGGACATACCTTGAGTTTTTCGGCAGTGGTGGGTTTCAAATTTTTTTACTACCGGTTCTGTGGGTGTGGCTTTGTGGGCATGGCAGGGGCAGGATATTGTAAAATCTCCATTCCCTCCCCACTCCAGGGGAAGGATACTGTAAAATCTCCATTTCCTCCCCACTCCAGGGGAAGGTTACTGCAAAATCCTCATTTCCTCCCAATCAGCTGGGACTCGGGAGGCAGAGAATAGATGGGGGCGGGGCCAGTCAGAGGTTGTACTTACCAGTTCTCCGAACTACTCAAAATTTCCGCTACTGGTTCTCCAGAACTGGTCAGAACCTGCTGAAACCAACCTCTGTTTCGCGGAGATTTTCCTTCATGGGCATCTTTTTTAATGCCATTCTCTTCAAAACTATTCACTGCAGTATGGAAGAAATTGGCCTCCTTTGATTTTTATGCCAGAATGTTCACGATTTATTCCCTGCGGTTTGTTTATAGAGACTACTGCTGGGAGTCCTGCTGCTCTTGCAAGGGATGTAAAATAAGCACGTATATGTTTTCCTATAAATATTCCTACAAAAGACCCTTATTTCATTTGTGTGCAAGACTAACACTTCTCTACTTATTCTATCCTAAAAATATCAGAACAGCTTACAAAAAAAAATATATGATTAAAACAGTAACAAAGCAAGCAAATCCAACAGTTGTACAACAGAGAACATAACACTTTGAAGTGTACCGCAAAGTCAGAACTGATCCCAGAAACAGCATGTTCAAATGAGAAAGTTACCTAAATGTGTAGAATGAAATAGATTGTGGTGTATTCTGGTACAGTCTAGAATGTTTCTGCCAAGAAGACCCCAGCATCATTTTCTCTGACGGGTGTACTTCAAAACAGGGATTTCCCTGAAAACCCAAGGCTGGAGGCATTTTTATCCAGAGGAAGCAGCTGTTACTTACATAAAAAGCTCACAAACCCTTTCCTGGAAAAGCAGGTATCAACTCGTAATCTGTGAATTATGATGTAGTGATAGAAGGCTCTTTCTACATCCAATTAACCATTTCTGTTTCTCCTCCACTGAAAGGTGGAGAAATCTTTAATCCAAAGTAATCGGTCTGGCTTCTCTGCGGCAAAGTTTCCTGGTGCTGCTGTTATATTTCACTGTTTTTCCCTATTCTTCCCTGTCCATTATTTTGATTCACGCACAGCCCAGAAGTCTTCTGCCACAAACACAGCTTGCTGGAGCAGAGAGAGGCTGTTAAATTCTGTCAAATTTAATCTTTATTTGTCACAATTGTGAATTTATCACAAGGCAGACATGTGGTGCTCCTTTCACAATGGAGCTTGCCTAGGAGTGTAACAGATGCCACTTAGGAAAGGTAAGCTCCGCTTTGCACAAAAAGTGTGTGCCAGATTGTGCCTTTAATAAATCAGTGTTGCCAGATGTACAGAATTTTGATACATGCATGAAAATCAAGGGCCTGCACATGACAGTACAAAGATGCTTGCATGCTCCTGAAAATGTGTTGAATATTTAGCGGTATTGTCAACAGTCCAGAGTGGAAATATTCCTAGTGTACAACACAGAAATAATCCTGAGGAAGGAATGCAAGAGCCATTAAGCAAAATATTTAACTCACTCCTGGAGAGAAAAAAAGGCAAGAAAAAAGAAAACTCAAAGTAACCTCACCTTAATTCTGTTTGGGGCAAGAGAAGAAGTGGAGAGGGAGCAGGCTTGAAGAAAAGATGCAGTGGCCATTACAAAAACTATTAGCTTAACCCACCAGAGGTCTTCAAACTTGGCAGCTTTAAGACTTGTGGACTTCAACTTCCAGAGTTCTCCAGCCAGCTATGGGAGTTGAAGTCCACAAGTCTCCACAATTCTGGGAGTTGAAGTCCACAAGTCTTAAAGCTGCCAAATTTGAAGACCTCTGGCTTAACCTAAAAGGAAAGAGGGAGTGGACTGTACGGAGATGGATAAATTAACAAAAGAAATAAAAGAAAAAGAAGATACAGAATATTATCAAGTATGGAATAAGTTGTATGATTGTCTAAAGACTAGGGAAGGTAAAACGGAATAAATGATGTGATCAACGTGTAAAATAGTGTAAATGAATAAAACTAGAAATAAAGGGACGATAAAGATAAAGACAATAAAGAATGAGAAAAATGGGGAAAGTAGAAAGTAAGAGGAACGAAACTGCTATGTAAAAAGACACATATATGGTATGTTGATGTTTTGTATGTTGTGTTGTGTTGTTGTTGTAAAATCAATAAAAATATTTTTTTAAAAATAAAAGGAAAGGGAGTTTAAAGTCTGACTATGCTTTAAAAAAAGATGGAGTATATTGCAGAATTGATCCTTGAGAGCTGATGAAAGGGGAAACTGAAGCCATTCTTCTCTGTCTGTGATTGTTGCTCTCTGGAAAAGGAAATGCTAGAGATCCTTAACCTTTATAGTTCTATATTTCTGTATAATTCTTATAAGCCCTTTCTTAATAGCAATAGCACTTAGACTTATATACTGCTTCACAGTGCTTTACAGCCCTCTATGAGTGGTTTTACAGAGTCAGCATATTGCCCCACAACAAACTGGGTCCTCATTTTACCGGCCTTGGAAGAATGGAAGGCTGAGTCAACCTTGAGCCTGGTGGGATTTGAACTACCAAACCACTGGCAGCCGGTGATCAGCAGAAGTATCCTGCAGTACTGCACTCTTTAGCACTGCGCCACCGTGGCTCCTTAATGAAGGTTCTTCTGTGAAATAGGTAGATTTTTCCAACCTACTCTGCCCAAACCATTTTGAAGAAAAATCAAGGCTCTGTTGATGCTCTGGCATGAGGATAACAAACTGATGATCTGTAACAAACACTTCAACCCACTCAACAACTTTGATTTATTCTATTCATCCCACATTTATCAAATGTGGATAAACGAAAGCATCAGATGTTGCAACGCTCAGCAAGGAGGCATCTTCTTGCATTCCCATGCCTAAGCTGCTATTATAAGCACGAACAACAGCAAGCTTGACTAATAAACTCTACTGCATTTTTAGGTGGCAGCTTCTGGTGGTGCTGTTCTCATTATGTAGGCAAAATAGGAGGCTAAGAAAAAAATTAATGCTCATATAGCAAGAAGAGCGTCTGAAAAATTGCATGCAAAGCTCTGCAATCTATGCACTATCCACCAGCACTTCCAAAAAGATGAGGATTAGTACACTGAAGTTCTCCCCCAACTGACAAGTTCTTTTTTGAAAATTATGAAAGCAAAGGGACCAATGCATAGATTTATAATGCGTGCTGAATAGCTCCTGTGATAGATTTGTGGTACGTAGTTTGCCTTTGTTAAGGCTTTTTATTAATGTCTGTAAGTACAGGGAAAAATCTTATCACGAAGACTTCACAATCTTATTTTTCAAGGTAATAAATCACCTTGCGATGAATAATCAGATATCTGGAAAACTAACATAAAATAATAAGATGTATATTATTAGCAAGGGAAGGAAGACTTCTCATTTTTGTTGGTAAAAGAATGAAGTCGCTGTGAAATAAATAAGTGAGGGAAAGGTTGTCGGCTTTGAAGTTTTTAAGTAAGGGGTGCTTCTCATTTCTTGCCAGATGATCATAAACTTATTGTACGCTTAAGAGTTAAATTTAATCAAAACTTCTGAAATGGTAATAAATCAAAGAAACCCCCTGAGTCCAGACAGACCATCCAGATCATATTGTTTGTGAGGTGGAAACCACTACCATCTGTTGGCTATTTGGTGGTCAGCATGAAGTAAAATCCCAGGTCAGTTCCCAAAGGGCAAACTGCTCCCTGGCAAAACCCATCCTCTTCATTTGTTATTCAAGGCTACCATAACAGATTTGTAAGGATTCCGTTTGTTACCACTCGGAGTAAAATGTTACATCTAACTTATAAAACCCTGAAAGCTTGATAATCAAATTACTGACGGACTTAAACAAAGCATCAAGAATGGTGAACCTACTGCAAGAATGAAATTGAATCCTAATAAATAAATAAATAAATAAATAAATTCAGATTTGATTATTTCAAGCTATTTGGCAGGGGATTTTTTTGGAATCGGCTGTGTGGTTGTTTTAATTACTTCAGAAGTCTGAGAGGTAGCATGTGGATAGTTACCGGCTGGAGAATAGCATGGAAGTTCCCTTTTTGTTATTTCAAAATCCTTGATCTCCTCTCTGCAAAAGATCTTGACAACAATGGTCCCTTTCTTATAAGTAACAGTAAGTCCGCAAGAAATGGCAGTACTTCTCTAACCATGGATAAGATAACCTTTTCAAGTTAAAAGATGGTTAAAAGATAACCACCTGTGTATTGTTGCCAAGAAAATAACATGGATGTATAGTCACCAGAAATCAAGCTCAACTTGAGAGAGCTTCTAACATTAAATAAGCATGTGGGATACAAATCCTAATTAACGATATAACCCGCATTCATTCTCTCCTTCCCCACCCTAAAAAACCTGGAATTTAAATGTCAAGGTGGATGGAAGGAGATGAAACAGCAGAAAACTTCAACTAAGCAGGACTAATTGACCGGATCATTCCTTATCCCATCAAATATCTCCCTTCCTCCCAGGAATCCCGCCCCCCAGGGATAAATTCCTCGTGTGTGTGTGTGTGTGTGTGTGTGTGTCTCTGTGTGTGTGTCTGTGTATGTGTCTGTGTGTCTGTCTGTCTATATAAGAATGACATGGAAAGGGAACTGTGATAGTTCCCTAGTTCTACCATTTTATGCCATGTGACTGTGGAAGAAAATAAAATGAAATTTAGGTTTAAGATTTTTTTTAAGCCACCTTTATTATTTCTATAAATAATTTAAGATGATACACATATCTAATACTCTTTCATTGTTTGTTTTCCTCATGGCAACAATCCTGTGAAGAGAATTGGGTGAGACATAGTGACTTACCTAAACTCACCCAGCCAGCTTTCATGCCTAAAGTGGAACTAGAACTTACAGTCTCCAGGTTCTAGATCGGTGCCTCAATTACTAGACTAAACTGGCTCTCCTTTTCCCATGAACTGCTTTTACTTAAGTTCCCTGTCTGAGGTCAGTGTTTTTGTAAAATTTCCTTCTGCAACATAGCTTCTGTTCCGCCCCCCCCTCTTTTTTTTTCAAGCTTTAAGGTAAAGGTAAAGGTTCCCCTTGCACATACGTGCTAGTTGTTCCCAACTCTAGGGGGCGGTGCTCATCTCCGTTTCAAAGTCGAAGAGCCAGCACTGTCTGAAGACATCTCCGTGGTCATGTGGCCGGCATGATTAAATGCCAAAGGCGCATGGAACACTGTTACCTTCCCACCAAAGGTGGTCCCTATTCTTCTACTTGCATTTTTTTACATGCTTTTGAACTGCTAGGTTGGCAGAAGCTGGGACAAGTAATGGGAGCTCACCTCGTTAGGTGGTACTAGGGATTCAAATTGCTGAACTGCTGACCTTTTGATCGACAAGCTCAGTGTCTTAGCCACTGAGCCACCGTGTTTGCAAGCTTTAGGATTTTCCAAAGTACAACTTCATTTGTTAGGGTAATTTGACAAATTATTGCTAATTGTTTACTCTGACTTTTCTCCTTCTACTACAAATGAACTATTAAACATATTTCCCTTTGGATTTTAAAAGAAATCTGAGTTGGTGTTTTCCTTCACTAACTTATCTATTAGGATTCTGCTTGAAGTTAGTGTTCTGCAACATTTATTTATTTAACAAATTTATATGGCTGCCCATCCCACTAAAAGTGACTCTGGGTGGTCTACAACAATTAAGTAAGAAAAAAAATATAAACACTCATTATTAAAATATAAAAACAGTCATTATTAAGATATTTAAAAGGTACAGGTAAGAGGAAATATTAACCACAAATGTTGGAAGCATTTTAGAATGTCACTCATCCCCTGAAAACTCCAGGTCTGATGGCATGTTAGCTTTCCTTCCATTATTGTTTTTAATTAAAAGAATCTAAGGAAAATGAAGATAAATTAGATGGGGAAAGGGATCTGGTGGGCACCAAGTATTTTCACCCACATTGGTCTCATTTTGGGGACCTAGCCGTGGGGTATGGTAGGTGGTTGAAATGGCAGATATGGTGGAATGTAGTGCAGAGTTGCAGGAGGGAGGGGTTATTCCCAAGGAGCAAAGAGACATGGCAGCTTGAAATCCTTGGTATGCAGAAACAGGGCAAAGATGGACCATCTCTAGCTGTTCACAGGGTTTATCTAGTATAGGGGTTTCAAACTCAAGGCCCGCAGGCTGCATCAGCCCTGTGGAGTGCTTAGATCTGGCCCATGGGGCTGCTCTAGAAACAGCAAAGAACTGGCCCATGGTCCTGCCAGCGAAAATAGAGCTCGGGGAGGCCACCTGGGCTTCGTTCGTGGCTTCTCTGAGCTCTGTTTTCACTGGCAGAGGGCTGCAGGAGGCTGTCATCGCCAAAAACGGAACTTGGGCAGGCTGCAAGCAACCTCCCCGAGTTTGGTTTTTGCTGGCTGAGGGTTGCAAGAGGCCATTGCAACTGAAAAGAGAGCCTCAATGAGTGACATTGAACTGGCCACCCCAGCCCAGTTATCCTCCTGGTCCCCTGAGGTCAAACCTAATCCTGATGTGGCCCTCAGTGAAATTGAGTTTGACATCCCTGATCTAGTAGTTATGGAGATAAATGCCTAGAGCGGCAAGATTTCTATTTATATAGGAGTAGCAATAAAGAAACTACTCCAAAGTAACTCCTTTTGTCCTTCTTGGTTCCTTAGAGCTTACAGCAGTTGAACTCTGAACACTGCTACAGAGGGCACTCATCACTGAAAGACAGGGAACACCACAGGACTCTTCCAACAGACCTAACAAGCCTTTATACAAATGGAGGTGAATTTTCATAGGAAGTCATCAGCATAAAGAGTGGCTGGTAAGCTATCTGGAACTTCCTTCCAGTCAAGAAGGAAAAGGAGGAGGGCAAAGAAGAGGAGTTGTTGTTATATCTCAGATTTGATTGATTGTAGATTAAGTAACTGGATTAGTATCGTATTTCTTTTATTTACAAAACATCAACGTTTAATATTCCCTTGTTGTTCTTTTCGAAGAATTCAATAGCCTGTTGAAAGAAAGCCAGACAGACTGACTGCACTGGAGAATCAGAAATAGAAAAATGAAGGGGAGATATTCAGAGATATCAGTCTACAAAAAGAAATTCTGTTAAGCTAACAATGGTTATTTTTCAGAGTATATATGTTGTGGTCCACCAGCGGCCAGCAGAGCTGGCAGCAGATTCAGACAGTGAGGAGGTTGGGGAGGAATGTGGGCCAGTTCTGGAGTCTAGGGAAGGCTCGGACAAGGGCTGTGCATCGGAGGCAGAGAGGGGGCCAGGGCCATCTCATAGTTATGTGCTGCCTCCAGAGCCTCCAGAATCTGACATCAGCAAGGCAGAAGAACAGGGGGAGCCTGTTCCCAGTGCATGCATGCACAGAGCTGCCAGGAGGCAAGAACAGTTAAGACAAAAGGGGCGACTCAGGGGTAAGGCTTGGAGATGATTGGCCCTCCCATAAGACATAAGAGAGGAGCAAACAGATGTGAGCCTTTGCAGGAAGCAATTTGTTCATTCTGGTCGGTTCAAACTCTGAGAAGCTCCATTTGACTCTGTTCTCCATTTGGCCTTGCAAAACTAATTAGCAATTAGGTTCTCTGGCAGCATTTCAAGGGAGATAAAGGTGGGTGCTTATCAGCATTACCTTGAAAGACTGTGGCAGACATCTGTCGGA
>JANHZT010005500.1:25117-41245 GCA_032468215.1 Stegonotus admiraltiensis
CCTTCCTTCCTTCCTTCCTTCCTTCCTTCCTTCCTTCCTTCCTTCCTTCCTTCCTTCCTTCCTTCCTTCCTTCTTTGAATTTATTGGCCAACTGCACCCAACTGCAATGGACTCTTAGTTTGTTTAAACATACTATGTATTAATTTTATCATTTATTGAAGTATTAAATTTAAACAGACACAAGAGTTCGCTAGCTAATCCAGATTTAATTTTCACACTTCACCTTGCTAACTTTTTGTAGGGTTAGGTCTTTTCCATTTAATAAATATATGTTTAAGACATACCATAACAATCTTTATTTTCTTCATGGAAATTTTTTCTATCAGGGTTTGAGTACCTTGGGCTGATGTAATTGTTCTTATACAACATTCATAATGATCTGAGTTGGAGATCCCAGATCTAAAGATATATTTTTCATCACTTTTTCATCACATCACCCTTGGCCCAAATTAGAAAGCAATATTTCTCTAGTCTTTCCAAAGTACCATCATTTGTCTCATTTTACTGACCGTAAAGCATTTTGTATTTTAAAAATAGTAGTGGGATGATCCTTTATTGGCTTGTTTTCCAAGATTTCCTTGACTAGTAACATCTTGCCCCTTTCTACTGGTACCTTTCTCTGCTTCAGCAACAGAGTGGAATGGCACTTTGCTCATTCCAAATGATTGGTTCTGGCACCCAAGCAGAAGCACAAGGCGCTGATGTTGGATGAATTCAAGATGTGTTTTGAAAACCTCTCTGCTCTGAAGTGTTGTCTGATAGAGTTCAATACAGCGTACTGTCCAATATGAATTATGCATTGACAGTTTATTCTCGCATCATTATCCCTTTCATTTTGCTGGGTCTGCACAGATAAGATTGATTCGTGCATCCTACATTACTACATTTATTATAACAGAAAAAATAGAAACATTTTCTTTGTCATTTTGTTAAGTACAAAAAAAAAAGAAAAGAAATAAGAGCAGAAGAAAGAATATATGAATTTGCCATATGGCTTCTAATCAAACACAACACTTACAAAAAACTTATTGACTTTTATCAGACTAATTCCCTATTTATGCACTAAAACATAATTACATGCAAAAAGTCTAGTAGCCACCACTATTGATATTAAAAAGGAGTTTGTACATGTTTAATGTACTCCTTTCTTACCATGTTCAAACCATCATCTCAAACAATCCAAAGGTTATATTATGTCATGAAAGTTCATCATTTAGTCTAGGCAGCAGATTAATAAGGATAGAATTGCTGCAGAGGGGAATGCTATCACTTGCCAGTACAGGCAGTCCTCGACTTACAACAGTTCATTTAGTGACCATTTAAAGTTACAATGGCACTGAAAAAAGTGACTTACGACCATTTTTCACACTTATGACAATTGTGGCATTCCCAAGGTCACATGATCAAAATTCAGGTGCTTAGCATCTGACTCATATTTATGATGATTGCAGTGTCTTGGGGTCATGTGATCACATTTTGCAACATTTTGACAAGCAAAGTCAATGGGGAAACCAGATTCATTTAACAACTGTGTTACTAACTGTGTTACTAACAGTTATAGAGATTCACTTAACAACTGTGGCAAGAAAGGTAATAAAATGGACAAAACTCATTCAACAAATTTTTCACTTAGCAACAGAAATTTCGGGCTCAGTTGTGGTTGTAAGTCAAGGACTACCTGTAGTTGAAGTGGTGAAGAAAAAGGAGGAGAAATAGAGTGCTGTGCTACCTTTATAACAATGGATTGATGCTTGATTGGAGACATAAAATTTTGCTCTGATTTCCATATGCTTTCATTGTTTCATCCCTAGGGGTTTTTTTTCTCTTTTCCAGGTTTCCTAGAAATCAAAATATTCAGGAAATATTTTGTTTAAACATTCTCTCCATATCCAATAAATTTATTTTCAATGGAATGATTGCCTATAAATAAATTTCCTTTTATAAAGAAGAAAAAAGGTAGATTAAGAATGTTTATAAAATCAATGTTCAGAAACCAAAAATAATTACAAGATTTTGAATGCAAGGAAAAATCAATCTTCTGTAAAAAGAATCTGGTTGTCAGATCACTCACTCAGTAAAATACCTTTGTTTTCATTTGACAGGCAACAATCAAAAATATACCAAAATAACTATGTTAAATAATGGCAAGATATTAAAAGAGACTTTGAAAGTTGGATAATTTTAAAGTTATCTTGGTTATGATCAGTTGCAATTACCACAATGAATGTACTATCTACGATAAACTGTCTACTCCAAATGGTGCCAATTAGAATTTCAGAGGGAACTTTCATAATTATAGAGTAAGAGATAATTTTGTAATTGCACTTATATTAAAAAAAAATCCAGTCTTTTTTATTTATCTATTTCCAGAGTGGCAGTTAGCAAATGTATCTTATAATTTGCAAGGGTCTGCTTTCTCTTCTCAATGAGATTCACAAGTCCCAACTCAAAGCTGAAGCTATACTGTAGATATTGCCTTTCCCCCCATTATTTTGATCTAAAGTATTTCCTCAAGCCAAATTCAATAGGTCTGTCATTATCTGTTACCAATCCCTACATGTAAATTAAAGCCAAAGCCTCCTTCAAGTTGCTAAATACATGTCCATGCCTACATAGTTTCTTTGACTACAGTATGAAAGTATTAGCTATTTCATTATTCCAATATGTATTTTTTTCACTTACAATCTATAGCCCTATGATTCTGTGATTTCCTAGTAGTTTCTCATCTAGCTGTTAATAAGATCAGACCCCACTTAACTTTTCTAATATCAATCCATTCAGGCAAGAGCTGTAGTTGCTGTACAGTTCTAAATGACTCGTATTCTGTACTATGGATAAATTTATAAGGATCACTCATAAAGGTACTCAAGGCTGACATTACTGATGTTAAACTAAGTCAGCAAATATTTTTAAAATGAGCATTTACTTGGAAGCTGAACTAAATAAGAAGTAGCCTGCATTGGACAATAATTGATGCATGCTTTAGTATATGTGAGTTTCTTCTTCTTTTAAGAATGAATATTTTTATGTACACATTTTGAAAAGTGTGTCTTTAAATAACATATTTCCCACTGAAAGAAAAGAATACAGCAGATTGATAAAATGTTCATGGTACATGATCATGGTACAATAACATCTTAAATTGTATTGATTGATTAATAAGGGAAGTGGCAGCAGGTTAATACATATTTTCCTTTTGTACTTTTTTTTTTGCCTAAATGCCTATTTGGTGGGATTTTACCTTTTACAAAGGTAAAAGGACTTTTTCCATATCTATGACTTTATAGTTTAACATAAATAACATGGAGGATAAAATATGGCTTTTGAGCTGTCTAAGTGATCCATCCTGAAAAAGATGCATTTGCTTTAGATGAATTAATAAAACTTTGTTTCATATGGAAAAATGATAGACAATGTATGATAATTTTTTTAAAGTTATTGAAATTCCAGTGAATTCATACTATTATTTAATTTGGGAGCATTATCAAAATATGTGTACAGATAAAATATGTAGCCTAAATGCAGCAGAATCTGCTGTTCATATCAATGTAGTATATCATATTCACTGCCTTTTTAAAATATTGTAAATATGTCTTAAAAATGCAAACTAAAAGTAGTAGCCTGGTATACGAAGGTCTGAACAATTCCTATGAAAAGTTCTTGTGGACTTTCAACCTATGGAAAATGACCAACTCCTAGATTTAATAACATTGTATACACTGATGTTAAGATACCGTATTATCTCATTTATTAAACTAAAAATATACACCCTGTAGAAATGTACTTAAATACTGAAGCCTATCCTTGAATGATTAAATGTGATATTGCTTTTGACAATCCTTAATCTGGGGTTTAACTTTGGAGCTTTTTATTATTTCTTCTAAAAGGAGATTAATGACTACAAATCCCCACTAATGGTATCTTCTAAGAAGGTAACTAACTACTTTTACATAAAGGTTTGCTCCACTGATCATGGTATGATCAAATTCAAACTAAATTTTCCATAAATCCATTTTGTAATTACTTCAAGTCCTAAGGAACAAATATCCATTTTTAAAGAAAAAACTGATAAAAACCATATTTTTTCTTTGCCTGAAAACCATGAATGAATGAACTAAAGAAGACTAGCAAATATAATATTACTCCCATAGTGTCTCATAGGCTGCTCTGCTCTTTAGAAATAAAACAATTGCTGGAGAATATCATAAAATTTATTCTGTACTCAACAATAGCAATAAGGAATCATCCTATAGCAGATACATCTCTGTATCTGCCACAAAGCTAGCCACAAAGCTAGCTTTTGCTGACACATCATTGTAGCAATGAAATTAGAAGCTTGCATAATTCTAATACAATCATGAAACAATCAGAAGGTCCATAGGCTAAACCAACTGAACAATAAGCAATAGCCAAGGCTTAGGTTGCAATCCTATGGGACCCTGGGGAGGACCTGAGAGAGAAAAACGCTGGCATTTGAAGAAGACCATTTGACTTCATAATTTGTAATCCCTTTCCTATGTCTTCTATGACCTCTGTTGAGAGGATATAGGCCATCAGCCTTCATATACACCAACCATCACTGATGAACTTTGGTGTTTACAGTAGAGGGGAAGAAGGATACATGTTAGAGTTATGTTAAACTATAGAGTTTGCGTATTTCCTCCTAAAGTGAGAGGGAAAGTGTGTTATTCCCCTCAGAATTTGCCTTTCTGATCCACCAGTTTGCCCAGATACACATTCAGCAGCATCTTCTCACTGCTAAAAAATATTTTTCAGTAAACAGTAGGCTGGTTTAAACTACATCCAAATTAATCCCCATCGTGTCATGTAGTGCCTTGGAAAGATTTCTGATAAATACATAAAGAAAGTAACACTTAGATGGACAGAGGAAAGTGTTCCCTTTTTTGTACCTGTTCCAAAAACTACTAAATTTTTACCACTAGAAACAGAGCTCCAGTGAAAGACATCTGTTATACAAATTGCTATCTAATTTATTGTACGTGCTGTATGTATCTAGATTGGGGTGGGGAGTTGAACTTGGTCTGAGGAATTATCATCTGTCTTCCTTATATTGATGTTGCCATATATCAAAACAGGTAGGTACCTACTGAGAATCAGCCATCCTGAAAACCTGTTTATAATTTTAAAAACAATGGAAAAATAGATATTTTAAAATACTCCACTGCTTAAAAACTCCTAAGAGTAGGTCTCAATTCATACAGAAAATCATCAAGAAGTAATCTGTAGAACAAAGCAGCAACTCTTTAAGTAAAAAAAATTCTATATAAGTGCTGACATCTCCAATTGTTCAGTACCTTCCTACTACCTAGCACACTTCACAAACTCCTTTAAACCATTTCCTCTGAGTCTAGAAGAATTTTACCAGTTAATAATCATCATATTATAAAAATGGAATAGATCTTAGAAAAATTGAATCTTCTTCCCCTTCTCCCAGTAACATCTACCTATCTGATTACCCCTAGCAGGGTGGGTTCTCAATGAGAGGTCAATATAACTATCCTCCAGATAATGTAGTATTTTTATTGTTTTGAATATGATTTCTAATTTTACTTGATTAAAATGGATGTTGGTCTTACCTGATACGTCCGTTCTCGATCAGGAGGAAACAGCAGTCAGGCTGGGGAGTGACTCCTCTATGCAGCATAGGACCGAGTCTGCTAAATTTAAATAGCTCCGGCCTCCTGGCCCAGTGTTTCGGCGAGGGTGTTGATGCAGACTGGTGTGTCTTCCTGTAACGAGAGAGAATTAAAAAGCCCCCACCCTGGCCAAAAACAGATCCCTCCCCGGGCCGGACCCAGAGGGTGGGGCTGACTGCCATTTCCTCCTGATCGAGAACGGACGTATCAGGTAAGACCAATGTCCATTCTCCAGAAAGGAGGGAAACAGCAGTCAGGCTGGGGACATACCAAAGCTGAATGTCCTCCAGGGAGGGAAGACTCCGGCCCGGAAGCCATTAAGAGAGATGCACTGCTTGAAGAACCCGGCATCCAAAAGCCGCATCAGCCGATGCAAATGAGTCTATACGATAATGCCTGATGAATGGAGAGATTGTCGTCCAAGTAGCCACTCGGCAGACTTCTTCCAGGGACGCTTGAGTCGCCCATGCAGCCGAGGTGGCCGCACTCCTGGTTGAGTGGGCCGTGATGTGGCGAGGAATCAGAAGCTGCAGTTGTTGATAGGCTGTAGCTATGGTAGCCCGGATCCAGCAGCCCAGGGTAGGGCTTTTGACGTGGGCACCCACCAACTCTGGTTGGAAAGATATGAATAGGGCTTCCATCTTGCGAAGGGAAGCTGTTCCGGAGATGTAAATTTTCAGGGCCCTGCGAACATCGAGGGGATGCCAGGAGCGTTCCAGTCTGTGAGCAGGGTGGGGACAAAAATCAGGAAGGACCAGCTCCTGTGCCCAGTGGAAAAGGGAGTTCACCTTGGGGAGGAAAGCTGGATCTAGGTGGAGGACGACCCTGTCGCTATGGAAGATACACAAGTCCCGGCGAATAGAAAGGGCCGCCAACTCCAAAATGCGACGAGCGGAAGTTATTGCCAAAAGAAAGGATACTTTGAATGACAGAAAACGGAGCGAGACTTGGCGGAGAGGCTCAAATGGGGACAAGGTCAGCGCTGTGAGAACCTTATTGAGGCTCCAGGTGGGGAAATGATGGACGACAGGAGGACGTAGGTTCATTGCCCCTCGCAGGAAAATCCGAAGGAACGGGTGATGAGAAAAGGGTTCCGACGAGCCACAGGAGAGAACCAAATCCAGAGCAGCCAATTGGCGGCAGAGGGTATTAGGGGCTAACCCTGCCTCAAGTCCGTCCTGAAGGAAGATAATGATGTGAATAATTGAAGCGGACATGGGGTCCACCTAAGAACGCTTGCACCAAGCTGAGAAAGAGTTCCACGTGGCCTGGTAGACGCGGGTCGTTGACACTCTATGAGCGGCCTGCATAGTGAAAATCACTCTGTCAGGGATGCAGGCTGACACTAGGAGGCGCCGCTCAGCCACCAAGCGGTCAGCTGAAGCCACAATGGATCCGGATGGTGTAGAGCCCCTTGGGTGAGGACCAGTTCAGAGTCTGGAATGCGCCAAGGTTTGGCTACTGACAGGGAGATCAAGTCCGCATACCACGGCCGTCTGGGCCAGTGCAGGGCGAGAAGAATGACTTCCACCCTCTTGTCCAGCACCTTTCGGATGACCCAGGGAATCAGCGGGAGGGGCGGGAACATGTAGAGGAGACCCGAGGGCCAAGGGCTGCATAGGGCATTTGTAGCCTCTGCCTGCGGGTCCGGGTAGCGAGAGAGGTACTGTGGGACCTGGTGATTGACTGAGGAGGCAAAGAGATTGACCAGGGGAAGACTGAATTTGGTCACAATCTCCTGAAACAGGGATGGGTTCAAACTCCATTCCCCCTGATCCACTGAGTGACGGCTGAGAGCGTCTGCCTGGATGTTCGACACTCTGGAGATGTGGTCTGCCTTGATGGTTGAGATGGATTTCGGCCCAGTGGCCAAGTAGAAGGGTTTCCTTCATCAGGGTTCATGAATGGGTGCCCCCCATTTTGTTGATATGGGCTTTTGTTGAGATATTGTCCGTGAGGACCAGAGTGTCCCTGCCCGCTATCAGGTCCTGGAAATGTATGAGGGCCAGTCGAACCGCTCTTAACTCTAGGAAGTTGATGTTGTGATGACTTTCGTGCACAGACCACTGACCTTGAGCCATGTGATGATGTAAGTGGGCTCCCCAACTGGTGAGGCTGGCATCCGTCGTGAGAGAGAGCCGAGGAGGCTCCCTGAAACAACTGCCTTGTGAGATGGCATCCGATGTCCCCCACCACAGAGGCAAGATGATGGAACGAGGCAGATTCAGGCGCATCTGCAATGTGCTGTCCCCGGTCCGCTGGTGTGGTAGGAGGAACCACTGTAGCTCCCTGCAGTGCAAGCGAGACCAAGGGACAATGCCGAACGTGGACACCATTTTTCCTAATAGGCGGGACAGTGTCAGCAAGGGAGCAGAACCCGCTGATTTACACTGGTTCGCGAGAGAGTGGAGGCTGTCCTGACGGTCAGGGGAGAGAGACACCAAGGAAGACTGTGTGTCGATGGCTGCCCCCAAATGTAGGATATGGGTGTATGGGGAGAGATGACTTTTGCGCCAATTAATCGAGAACCCATGACTTTGGAGAAGAGAAAGAACAGTGGATAGATCCCGGTGGGCTGCCTCGAGGGAGGCAGAGAGTATCAAAATATCGTCTAAATAAAATTGAAGGCGGACAGGGATAGAACTAATATGCCCCATGAGTGCAGCCATAACCTTAGTAAATACTCTGGGGGCAGAAGAAAGACCAAAGGGCAAGGCCCTGTATTGGAAGTGTTCCCCTTGATAATAAAAGCGAAGGTATTGGCGGTGGGGGGGGGCTATGGGGATGTGGAGGTAGGCCTCTGTCAAATCGATGGAAGAGAGGTAGTCACCAGGCTGCACACTCTCTAGGATGGAAAAAAGGGGCTGGAATAGTTTCAGGGTGTACTGTAGGCTCTGCAAACATGGCGGAAGCTGGGTCCTGGGAGGTATGCACTGAAGAAGTTGAAGGGACTTCACCTAAGCGGGCAGTGGCTATAGCCTTGTGCAGGAGAGAGCGAAAAAGTTGAGGCCGGAAGAGGCCTATGAAAGGCGACTGGTCAGGAGGTAAACCCTCATCATCCGAGAGGGCAGAATCTCTTGTGTCATCAGCCTCAGAGACAGAGGCGTGGTCAGCAGATGAAGGTGACCCCGCCAGCTCCTGTTCTGACATGGAATCCTCCATTTCTCTGGCTGGTTGAGGGGGCATAGGGGGGGCAGGAGATTGAGCAGGTAAGCCCCCTTGTTGCAGGCATTGAGCTAGGCCCTGCCTGATTGCCCTAGTCAGAATAGCCTCTAAGGTCTCTGGTAGCTGAAGTGGCATCTCCTGAGAGGGAGGAGGTGGCATGGGTGGGGCTGGAGGAGTGGACTGAGGGCTCTCAGGTTCAGATATAGTTTGGAACAAAGGTTCCTTCCCAGGTTGAAGGATTGGGCCCTCCGGCACAAGCGGATCTGGAGATAATTCCCTGATGAGATGGTCATCCTCCCTGGGAACAGGGGACCTGGAGTCAGCAGGATTGCTTGACTGGAGATGAGAAGCCCCTGGGATGGTTTGGGATTGAGCCTTTGAAAAGGCTTTTTCTATCGCCTTGTGCCTGCGCTGCTCGTCCCTTGAAGGGGCAGGCCTGGTGATGGGGGCAGCGGTCCTCTTGCCCCTGGCCTTTTTGGCCTGTGGGGCTTGGCCTGAAGTGCCCTGCATGGGGTCACTAGAATGGCGCCGCCTCGCTGAAGAAGAAACAGCAGCCGGATCGGCACGCCTCGTGGCATCCGCCATTTTGAAAGAGGCTGGTGGTCAGGAGAAGCCGCGGGCAACTAAGGCAGCCGGGGAAGGTAGAAACCGGTGCGAAACTCACTGTGACCTAATTATCCGGGTTGGCAGCTGAAGCGGGCGAGGCTGGGATGATCGCTGGGATGATCGCTAGCCGTCCAGCTATTAGCGCGATCCTCGGTGGCAGCGAGTCAGGACTTGAGCGGAATGCAAGCTGCTAGGCCATGGCCGTTACAGCGCAGCATAGGCTTCCCCAGGTGGAAGGGGAGCCCGAAGGAGGAATTTTCCTCACACGAGGGAATCTGCCAGCTGGCAGATTTGGCGCTGAAAGGCTGCAGTTAAGAGGAATCTCTCTCTCTCTCTGCTGTAGGTGCTCTCTGCTCTGCTGTAGGTGAAACGGCTAGGCTGGAAGACACGTCTATCCAGCATAGACCGAGTCGAAACACTGGGCCAGGAGGGCGGAGCTATTTAAATTTAGCAGACTCGGTCCTATGCTGCATAGAGGATTCACTCCCCAGCCTGACTGCCGTTTTCCTCCCTTCCGGAGAATGGGATGTTTTAAATCTGATTTGTATCAGAGAAAGATAGGTGGGCGGGCAGGCAACAGAAACAGACAGACAGATTGAGTGTCTTGCTCAATATATGATTCTCTAGAGCATATCTAAGAGATTACCATTATTCATGTTTAGCTTGAATGTTCTTCTTTGTAGTTTTAACAAATTCATTCTGGTTCTGTTTCCTCCAATAGAGAATGTGTCTACTCCATCTTTGGTGTGAAAACATTTGATATATTTAAAACTATCATGTCTCTTCTCAATCTTTTCTATGATCTAAGCAAACACAGAACATTTAACCATTCTTCATAGGGCTTCGTTTTAGACCTTTCACCATCTTAGCAGCACTCCTCTGAACTATCATTACTCTTTTCGTGTCACAAAGTTTGCACCATACTCCAAAAGGAGTCCAAGTAGGACAGAGTAATATGAACAGTTACTTCCCATGATGTTAAGTTTAATGCACTCCAAGACAGTTCTGGTCTTATTAGCAGCAAGGAAATCCATAGCCCTGCTAAATCAAGTTTAGCCCATCTTATATTTATGCTTTTCATTTTCCTGTCTAGCTGCAAAACTTCTAAATTACATTCTATTTGTTTCAGCCTATTGTTCAAATCTACATTTTTTTCATTTTAAAATATTAGCCACTCTTCCAGTTTTGGAATGTTGTAAATGTCCCCTCAACTGCCTCATCCAAGTCATTGAGAAAAATTAGAAAGAGCATCAAATTGGGACTGAGTCCCCTAGGGTTCCTCTTTTCACCTCCAAGCTGTTGCCACTAATGCACCCTCTTTGGGTGTGATTGTTCAGCCACTTGTGACTACATCTAATCAAAGCCCCATTCTCAATTCTCTAGTTTCCTCTGCCCAACCATTGGAAACCTTTTCAACAAAGAACTGTCTTTCATAGTTTTGTAACTCCAACTCAATATTTCTGAATGGAAGGGAAGTACTTACTCTGATGATGCTGGGTTAGGCTAAGTGATAACAGCTCAATCAACATATTGTCTACTAATTTTTCTTAGAGAAAATTTGAGTTATTGTGTAATAAGACTACCAAACATTCCAAGCCAAGTACTGTAATTTTTTTCACTGAAAAATAATGAAAAATTAGTGTATTTGTCTTCTCAAGACTGAGCAGCTACAAATGGCTGAACCTTCATTTAGTCTCTACACTACTATCACAAAATATGTCTTTTGCCAGAATTGCAGTAATTTGTTGTTTGAAATAAGCGGTTATTATATTAGAAATGACTATGCCCCATTTGTTGAAATACAGTGCTAAAATTGTGGTATACATGCTATATAACTTGGAAAAATATTACTTTATGTTTTCATATTTATATGTGCATTCAAGCAGATATTTGGACAGGAAGTACATTAGTAACCCATCAGAGTAAGCAATTTTGCATATTATTTGGAGGAAAGTTCAATTTTTCACACCATCCTGACCTTAAAGTACTGTTTTGTGAACCAACAAAACAGTGCTAGACTAATGTGAAACTCATTACATTACAGTTTAGCAGATAATTCAGATGTTATCTATGATTTGAATTCACTTTTTAATTCATTCTTTTTTAAATGAATGAGTACTAATTATTTTATCCTTTATCACATTTAAATGTCAATGCAATGTTTGAACTGTTCTTTTGGGGGTTTTGATGTTATTCATGAATGCGCTATTGTATTCTTTACATTATTTATTGCATAGCTGTGATGAAAGGATTTATCCTATGCAAAAATTGCTAACCTCTTAAGGTTCCACGACTTAGGATGTTTCCTTCGTTAGCAGGTGTTATTATGACCTCTTGTACATCTCCTATAAAATGCAGTTGAAAGCTGCAGTTAAAGTGGGATTAAAGTTTTATGTTGGATGTTCTTCATTTACATCACAATCTTATGCATGTTTATTTAGAAATCTATCCTGCTATTTTCACTTTCAAGCAATTATGAATAAATTTGTGCTGATGCCTACATCTCATACAGTATATTGGCTGCTTTCAAGTTTTCTAATTGACAATTGCTTTCTCTTCTTCACTTAGCTTTTGCTTCTCTTGAGACAAAAGCCTCAGAAATTATAGTCTTTTGTTACAAGGAAAGTTGAACCAGTTCTAAATCTTATCTATTAAATTAAGCTTTGGGTCTCCAAGGTATCTATTCCTGGGTTTTGAGCTCATCTGTGTTTTGTACTTTGTGTTCATTTTGCTGTGTTATTTTTCATTGCCTTGGCCCTTCACCTGCATTATTTTCATTCGCCCTTATCTGACATTACCACTGGCAGTATGTAATTGTTCATATTTCTTTCCACTGCTTGTCCTTTCTATTTTCATTTCTGCATCTCAAACCCATATATTAGCCTCCACAGGAACATATAGTGTAATATTTCTAGTGCTCATGCTACCTAATGGGTTTGCTTCTTCTCTCAATTAATTGTTTGCAAGTTCGGTTAAAGATTCATCATAATCATTATATTGTGAAATCATATGTACCAGTTCCTAATTAATGCATTACTTATACAGAGCCAATGGGTATATGGGTTTTGTTTTTAAGATTTCCTAGAAGTCCTAAAATACGTTTTATGGAAATCTTGGAGAAAGGATTATTTGGCTACTCAGAAAGAGAAAACTGGACTTTATCCCATTTAAAGTAAGGAAAATATTACTTTAAATAGGCACAATTTATTTGCATGCAGATTTACTATAAAGGCATGGCATCTTTTGCCATTGATCCAGTAACCCTTGATTATTATTACCCAGTCTGTAGTCCTCCAACCTTTTAGAGAAATATTATTGTTGGATGATGGAGAGACAATTATAGAATGCCCTTGATTATTCCTGTAAATGCCAGAAGAGCTAGAATTTATTTATTCATTTTATTTGTATCCTATCTTTATTGTTTGTATAAACTCAGTGTGGAGAACATATCTTAATTACTCTTTCCTTCTCCTACTTTCCTCACAACAACACCTGCAAGGTGAGCTGGGCTGAGAGAGGAAGTGACTGCTAGCTGGCCTTCATGGCTAAGGCAGGATTTGAACTCACAGTCTCCTGGTTTCTAGCCTGGTGCCTGAACTACTAGACCAAACTGGTTCACATACAATACAGTTTCTGAGATAAATTTTTATAACTCTGAAGCAGCGTATGCTTTAAATTTAATTCTGATAGATATTCTCCAGGATACCGTGTTCTAGGTCCTTTAGGTTTAAAAACAGTAGAAGACATTATACATTGCACATTGTACTATCAGGATGACAAATAACAATGAGCCAATATATTTTTTTTCCAGTTACATTGAATTTTCATTCACCATGGTGGAAAATTCAGCAAAAATCTGTTGCATGCTATAATATCTTGTGGTTTCCCAAATGGCTAGCATAATCTTATTTGTATGATACCTACAAGTTGATCCACAACATGGCATTAAAGATAGTTTCTTTTCAGGAAAGTGAATGTTTAGAAAAGGAATCATAGGAAATTATTATCTAGCAAACATTTGGGCGTGTTGCTGGCATGGATGGCAATAAGTATCTTTTTACAGATTTGAGCAGCAAACCAATTAAATCTTTCAGAACCAATTACATTTTGGTGTACTCATTTATGCCCTAATTACTTCCATGGTAATATATTCTATATGGAGCTACCCTTCAAAGTGAATTGCTACCAAGACACCATTGATTGGAGGCAAGCCTTCAGAACATATTATATAGTATATTCACTATTGGGTGCCCATTTCTGAGATCAATTCATCTGTTAATGACTGAAAACATTAGTGATTTAAATGTCTTTTTCTGCCATGTGCACCTCATATATATGCTCAATCATTCTACCCTTGTAGAATGCTATCTCTAAATGAAATATGTTTAAAATGCTATCTCTAAATGAAAAATGGAAGACATTTATGAAACCTTGGCAGTGTAAAGTCTTCTTCACTAGATGCAATAATAATATTGCTGATTGACAAGAAGTTAATATTTCTATGAATATAGATAAAACAGTAAGTCTAATCAGAATAAAATTAAACAATAAAAATTACAGCAATTTACTTCTGAAGTTCAGATAAGTAAAAATAACACCTGAAAGCTGCAGAAATTTGTGACAAAAATTTCTTTGTGTTGCTAAATAAATAATTATCTGGATAGTCTTTTTTTCAGGCCCAAACAAATGGGAGATAACTTAGTTTTTATTTGCTCAAATTCAGGTGTTTCACATCATAAACAGTTTCATTTTCATTTTTTCTACAGCAGTTAGCATTAAGAAACACGAGGAAACTGTGGTGTACTGCTGAGGAGTGGGTTAGCAGCAAGTTCCTTGGACTAGGAATAAACCATAGTTGACAGATTGATGATTTGGTCGATAAACACTTGCTCTTGGGAAGGATCCCATCTCAAAGAAAAAGCCCATTTGCTTCTGATTTATATTCACACTGCAATAGATAAATTCTGGTGCCATCCTGACTGCCTCTTATAAAAATATTTTCATCTACACTACAAAACTAGTTTCTTTCTGTATGCTGGGTTGTTTTTTTTTTTACATTCATACATTTTAAAAATCTGATTAATAAAATTCTACTGTGACCTATTAAAGTTGAGAGTATCACAGCAGAGACTTCTTTACAAGCTATGTTTTTTGTCTGTTCAAGATACCGTACTTTAATTAGATGTTAAAATGAGACATACTATATTTATATGTCTCCATTGCTAGGGTTGCCATTTTTATCCTCTCTTTGCTTAGGGTCTATATGTTCATTTTTATAATATTTAGCTTTGATTGTGGGTTTTCTATTTTTTTTCTATTTGTTGTCTTGTTTAATTTCTGCACCCTGCCCAAAGTCACTTTGTGTGAGATGGGCAACTATACAAATTTGATTAATAAATAAACAAAAGAAATGATTAAAGTGGGGTAGATATTACTGTTTTGGTATTTTGCCTTTTCTCTCTTTATCTAGAAAGAAATGGTGGACCTGAAGCCTTTCTATTAATCATTAGTCATTTGCAGATCATGCACTCTGGTGAAACGTGACTGACTGCTAGAATCTGTCTCAGGTGGTCAAACCTGACTTGTAAGATTGGAAAATTCACAGCAAAGCTCTTCCTTAAGTTTTCTAGAGTCTCTGGACATTCTGTAAGAAATATGTATGTCTCTCACAGCACAGATGCTCCCAAGATGCTTGCATATTTTTGCATTAATAATGGTGCAAAACACTTCAGAGGAAGGTAAGAGAATAGGAAGTAAGAAGTGAAGTAAGAATAGGATGGTTCTGTGTATATTTTATTAACACCAGTCCTTATTGCTATCTGCAGAACATGGGCAACAGAAAGAGAGATTAAGAGCTAGATGCTTATTCTTTCATCCAATTTATCTCTTAATACTCTTTATCCACATGTGTTTTGGGATATTACAAAGACACCAAATCATCTTATATAACAAAATCAGAAGTAATTGCTTTCCATCACAAAGATTCATTTTTGTACAGTGCAACACAAGCGCTTTAAGAAGGACAATATAGCTACAGAAGTCAAATTCACAGTGACACGAAGTCTCAAGTGTGGTAGAGATCCAATCAAATGTGAAGAGACTTGAAAAACAAGACCTTCAAAAATAAATATGAAATAATGTAATGGCTGTAGACAACAAATAGCTACAAACAAATCTGTTTCCAGAACTGGGATTAATGTGGCTTTAATTTATTAGTTGAGCCCCTGTTGTATTTTTGTTTGTGTACAATTTATACTATTATACCAGAGACTTTTAGAGAAAGCAGCCATTTTAAATTGAGTTAATTAAATTAAATTGAATGACAGTGATGAGGTGGCGTCATATGAGATAGCTAAACTTGTATACTGAGTTTACTGAGGAAGAAATGAAGATTCTTTTCCAGGGGATGTTTTTTTTATTAATTTAGTTTGTCCATCATGCCAAAGAAGATACATTGAATTTGAGTTTCCATTTATGGAGGAAAGTCATGCAAATCAATACTATCCAAAAATCAGAAGGCATTGGGTAGCACCTCAATAGACTAATGAATGTTCTAAAAAACCCTGTTGATTTTCAAAGATGATACCATCATCATCATCATCATCATCATCATCATCATCATCAGTTAATCTTTGGTGAGATTCACAGCCTTTGAGGCTGGTTAATAGCTCAGCAGCTCGAGTCCTAACCAAGGACCTAG
>JANHZT010005500.1:57271-69667 GCA_032468215.1 Stegonotus admiraltiensis
AATAAATAAATAAATAAAGGTTTGGTGAGGAGAATTCCAAAAATTCTTTTAAAGAGGAAAAAATGCTTGCACATGTGCACCCACAGAGACATATATACATACACAACACAGAGAAACAAACTTCCTTTGCTAAGTCTGCCCACCAACTGTCTGTGAGAAAAAGCTTCTGAGTAAGTGAATAATAAGGAGAAACAAAAGCACTCTGGAGGAAATCAGCCACTGAAACAAAATTCCTGGGTAAGAGGGACCTAGGCAGCCATCCCTGAGCAAAAGGTCAAGTGTGCACTCTCTGCTGGTCTGAGCCAGCCTCTGCTTCATCCTTGGACTAGCAGCCTGCCCAGATAGACACACTGCAATCCAGTGCCCAGTAATTGTAACAAGCAAGGAGTGTCTGAGAGGTTGGTCTAAAATCCAGAGAAAAAGAGAAAGGTCCAGGTATTCTTGACCAGTTTCCGGTCTAGTATTTCTTTGGAGCAAAGTACCTGGGGCCAAACTGGAACGGACCGATTCCTTCTACCCTGTGGGCAACCAGCAGATAGCAGAAGCTTGATCTCCTGGTGCTTGTCTTGCGGAGGTTTGGGGGGGTGGGTGTTTCCATACGGATATAGGAGCCTAACCAAAACCACCGGAAAGATCCCTTAACACATTCACGAACCCTCTCTGCCCCTTATTTCCCGGCACTCACCGATCCTGAGCACTTGCTGGGAAGTCTGAAGGACGCCCAGGCGAAGATAAAGGAGGAGAAACAAGAACCTCCTGCTGGCTTCCATGGCAGAGTCCATGGGCTCCTCGCAAAGGGCTCTCTCCGCTTTCTTCACGCTCTGGCTGGGTGCATGCTTCAACCTCTCGGCCACATTTCTCCCTCTTGCTTAGGCATTCGCTGCTCGGGCTCAGACTGGTTGGCAGCCCCTCATATTTTCCTTTAATTCTCTCGCTCGCTCGCTCGCTCGCTAGCGCGTGTATCCCTCCTTCCTTCAGCCCATCACTCCCGCTGGCGTCCCAGCCAAGCGAGAGGGTCTGCAGAGGGTCTCCTCGACTCTAGGGCAGCGAGTCATTCGATGGGAAAGTTGCCTCTCGGAAGGAATGACCCGGCTTGGCTCCCGCTTTCGATCTGCCGCCCAACGACCGAACGGGGAAGCGAAGAGGCAGGAGAGACGAGTTCTCACGGCAGATCCGAGCAGCCGCTGCCGGGAGCCCGTCCCATGCCTTCTCCCAACCCCCGCACCCCTTTTCTCAGCTACTTTCTGCCTCGTGGACCTAGAACTGATTGGATCGCTGCTGTCTCCGAGCTGTCTCTCCTCTCCGGCACGATTAAAGGAACCCGGTCAACTCGCAGCTGGTCAGCTGGAGAAGAATGAATGAAGCCCCTCTGGTGACGTCAGCCCGCCTGGGAGCATCACACGCCGCGCACACACATACTCATACTCATACACATACATTACATTTATCGTCCCGCTCCCAGCCATTTATCATCAAGCCTCTGATAAAGCAGCACAGCGTCTACTTAGGGATTCTGTCGCTGGGACTTAGGCTGAGGTTTGCCCAAAGGAAGATAATACGGGACGATTTCGGAGGCCAAAACTCGGGGGAGATTTGAGCATCTTCAGGTTGAATTTCTGAGCCCCTGAGAATGGAAAGACTGACTCCAGGAAACCGTGGTAGTTATTGGGGATGGTAAAATAGGATCATATGTACCTACCATTTACTGTTAGGGTACTTTAAAAAAAAATAACTAGGGACATCTCTGTATCTCCCCCAAAAAGGAGAAATCTCATAGGGAGAAGATTCCCTATTCCAATGGGATTCCCCCACCCCATAGAATGGAATTTTTATATCATTAAAGAATTCATTTGTCAAATAATTACAACTTTGGGCTAATCGCTGAGGGTGATTAGTGAAAAGTGAATGAAATTTCTGCACATCTCAAATGTGTTTTCCAGTAAAGTATAAAAGAAAACATATTATACTGTAATCTAGGCATTTTTTTAAAAAATGATATAGAACATTTCTGAATTCGAGATCTGAACTGACAGCTAGTAGACCAGTACACCTAAAGAATCTCCTGAATTCTAACTTTTGGTAAATACTTACAAACAGGCAATTATGCTTTTCACTCAAACTGTTCACAGCATTCAGAACCGTTATTACAACAAGCAGTGATACCATTCAGTATGTCAGTCTAGCCATCAATAATGAGTTGGATCAGAAGGAAACACTTGTAAGTTGTTTTGTATTCAGAATGATTTTATTTGTTTGCTTAATTTTTATTATGTGTTTAATCCACCTGTTAACAAGAATTACCTGAAGGGCCAGAAACTGAAAGAAGTATCACATGTTCCAATTTGATTTGATAGGTAGAAATTGTATTGATGAAACAGCAATAATGTACATGTCTATCTCTATATCTGTACATACACACATATATACATATGTATATATCACTACTATTCCAACATAAACCTTGGTGGCACAGTGGTTAGCGTGCAGTACTGCAGGCTACTTTTGCTGCCTGCTGGCTGCCTGAAATTTGGCAGTTCAAATCCCACCAGGCTCAAGGTTGACTCAGCCTTCCATCCTTCTGAGGTCAGGAAAATGAGGACCCAGATTGTTGGGAGCAATATGCTGACTCTGTAAACCACTTAGAGAGGGCTGTAAAGCACCGTAAAGGGGTATATAAGTCTAAGGACTATAAGAACATTTTTAAAAATTAGGGTGTCAAAGTAAATACATGTTGAAATACTATAATAGTTTCTTATCCAGTCATTAATCACTTAGTGCAGTGATGGCTAACCTTTTCCAGACCAAGTGCCCAAAGCACGCGTGCATGCGCATGAATGCGGGCGCGTGCACCCAAATCCCCCAAGTGCAATGCACACACAGGTCCCATGCATGCACCCCCATGCATATGCACACACCTCCTGCATGCACCCCTACACATGGACATGCACTCCCACACGCCCCCATGCGCATGCATGAGTGACACACACACACAATTACACACACGCCCCGCACGCATACATGGCAGAGACCCCGAAGACTAGCTGGCCGGTGGGAGGCATGCTCACATGCGCGACGGAGCTGAACTGGGGCAATGGCTCGGATGCCCATAGAGAGGGTGCTGCATGCCACCTCTGGCACGCATGCCATAGGTTCGCCATCACGGACTTAGTGTATACTAATTCACCTGTGTACAACTCAATCTTTCCCTCTCCTGTCCTTTATCACTTTTTTGTACTGCTTAAATATAGAAAACAATAAAAAGCAACTATCTATCTAAAGTATCAAATATTTAAATGAATGCCGTGATGTTTATTATTTTTAGGGAAATACCTTAAAAATTACGCACTCAAGAATTTGATTTACCATTTTAAAAATATCAATTTCAGAATCAGACTTCCTCACAAATACTGAGCTCAAATTATTCTTGCCAACTGCCTTTATGGTGCATCCATAGCTCTATAGTATAATCTGTGAACCTTTCACTGCTAGCAGCTAGTCTCTCACCTGATGGTGAAGGTTGTGAAGCTTATTTTTTATCTGTGTGCCTCAGAAGAAAGTGAGTGTCATCTACAAAGCTGGAAGATAGAAGTCCTGAGATATGAACTATGCTTATCTCTTTATGCCAACACAAGGCTTTGTTTGGAGTAGAATAAAACACAAACGTGGTGTGTGGAAATACTATGAAGCACCATTCTAGATTTTCTAAAACAGAATAAAAAAACTACTCCAAGTTTGCCATTAGAGTAGATATTTCTTACAAATACCTCTCCCCCAAAAGGGAGGGAAAAATATGTAGGGGCTGTGGAATAGAGCAGAAATAGGGGGAAAAACCCTGGAGAAATCATTGACCTCAGTGAAACATTGAAGCTTGGAGCATGGCTCCATAAGGAAGCTGTAGTTACATATTTAAAACATAATTTATCAAGAACAGCTGAGTGAAAAGATTCCAATCAGTTCTAGTTACGTTTATAAAAATATGGTTTTAAGAAATGCTAATATCTTATTCCATTTCTTAAAGGCACAATGGCTTTCAATAAGCTATTTTATTTCTACATTTTAATCCTGACAGCTACATTATGAGTACCTGGGATAATGTTATGCATAAGCAGGGAGATTATTACTGAAGACCCAGTCCAATTACAGACCTTCAGTGATCACAAAGGCATGGTGAGACCTTAATGACAATTGCAAATTTGTGTTATCAAAATGCAACATTGTCCTGAGAAATTTTGAATGAAACATTTATGATGTGGAGACACTGTCCACCAAAGGAACTGTTATGACAGTGAGGTATTTACTCTATACTGTACTCTAGCTCTGTGTTCATTGAATCATCCCCTGTTTAGTTGTAGGTTAATTTGATTGTGACTTCAGCTGTTCTGATTTCTAAAAACATTTGTGACTTAGTATGCCATGTGAACCACATCATTACAACTGTCTGAAAAAAGCAATATTAAAACTAATCATAGCACATGGTCTGATGGCTTTTGATATGAGGAATAAAGTTCAATATTCGGTGAATATTTCAGAAACTGAATAGCAAGAAATGTAGATTAGCTAGGGAAGCATAAATTCAGAAAAGAGAATAAACAACATTGTCAATATTTTAAAGCATAGTTTTATGAGCAAATCATAAAGTCTTGTATGCAAATAATACGTAATAATTGCTTACTTTCACACGATAGTAAGCAAAACTCCAGTCAGCATTCTGTGCCTTGATTTGAGGAGCTAACTGATAAATTTATAAATTTGCACTAAGAATGTTTTTACATGCCCTCTCTATGGCCCCTTTCAGTCTCTTTTAGTGTCCATTTTGCTTTTATTTATAGCTTATTATATTATTTCAATTGGGTCATATTAATAATTATTTTCACATCATATTGTTATCTAGTGGCTTTTGGAAAATTCTCATTGCTTCCATTGGGGAAGCTTATGGATTTTATTATATTCCAGATTATTTTAATAATTAAGCTTAGAGACAATACATTTGGCAGCATAGAAAACATTATTATAATAATACTGTCCAATAGCAGCAAATCTTTTAATTTTTAAGTTTTCTTCTGCATTTTTTCTTGGGTTGCTTTGCATCATCTAGCCAAGCGGGGCAAGTGGTCCTTAGGAATACAAGTAGTCTGCCATTCAAATCACGCCAGATCTTGGTTTAAGCTTGTAGTGAACAAAATAGTCATCTTTTTAACTACCATATTTGTGTAATAATCCTTCTGCAATTCATCTTTCAGCTTGTGATAAAGAAGGTATAAAGGAATCTGTATCCTAAGCTGTTCTTATTCAACTATAATGAATTCCTCTTGACATTCTTCAACCTGAGATCTGCAGAAGTATTGGACTACAATCTCCATCTACAATTGGACTACAATCTCCAAACTACATTGTGCCATAGGGGAGAAAATGCCTTGGGCAGCTATCAAAGTAATTACCATGAAATTACCTGGTGTTTTTGCTTGAGGTAAGACTGCCTAAAAGATAAATGGGAGGTAAGGAGAGTAACTGGGATGGTTGAGAGAAAGACCTGGCTCTATGTGAATCACTAGTTCCTGCCATATTCCCCTGCCCACACACACACACTGCCCCTTTCCCTTTCCCTTTCCCTTTCCCTTTCCTTTCCTTCCCTGATAGGGCACTTTTAATGGCTTCTTGTTCATTATTTCCCTGTGGGTCATTTCTGCCCATGGGCCAAAGTCACAGACATTCTATTCTATGGCTGAAGGCTAAGTTCCAGGTCAGAATCCAAAGCCTCAATTTGTGGGAGTCTGACTATGCCAATATTAATTTCAAACATTTGTGAAATCCTACCAGTAATTTCCATGAAATTTTGAATCAAAGGCGGTTTGTGTGGAGTTATCAGTATCCTGAAAACTCCTGTTACAAAGGCCAAATGATGATTGCACATTTTTATTTCCACTGCTCTCCTGACTTGATTCACAATGGGGATGCATGGATAAGTATCAATTTAAAAGTCAATCACCATACTATCCACTTCATTGGCATAAGGCTATCTTTCTCAAGCAGAAAATTAAAATAGAAAATGCAGTGACTGCACTAGCAATTTATTTTACTCCCTAAATTCATGTAGATTTGTCTGCACAAGGGACCATAAAAGAAATGAATAAATATACATACAAGAAACATAAGAAATTAATTGCTGAGTATGCATATCTAGCTATCTGTCTGTAAATCTATCTATCATTGAGAAGCATATATATTTGTAAGAAAACATTAGAAATATTCAAGTATTACTTAATACTGGGTGTTTCCATTGAGAGTTAAAATATATCCAAATCCAATGGTGAATCTTTCTGAAGTTGGCATCTTCAAAAAGTGGAATGTAATTCCACTGACTGAAAATAGCTACTATGGCACAGCTGGTATGTGACTAATATACATCTCTAACCCAACCTGTGTAACTAATTCTGTAAACAGGAGGTAGAATAATCGTGTTCAATTTTGAATTATATGTCATGTTATATAAAGTCAATCAGTACTGGAAATATCACAGAAGCCAAAATAACGATCCTTCAGATGAGTATAGTATTTATACAATAAACAATTCCACAATGCTGTTTCTATTTCCCAATCCCTAAAAAACAGTATGAAGAAGATTCACAAAGAAAATGCAAGGAATATAAATAAATATTCCTCTTCCCACTAACTTCTGCACAAAAGACAAATAAAATAAAAAGCATGCTCCCTCGTTTAGCCATCCTAGAGCCTTACTTCAAGTGTCTTCTGAAGGACAGTAAAAATCCATGTTTTCTGTTGAAGCCAAGAATCAGGGAGACATAATGAGAAGAAGCTCCTGCAAATACAGTGGGTAACTGGATTGTAGAGCTTTAGAGAACCATGGGGTTAAAAAAAAAGAGAGCGACTATTTTTACTGTTACTTTCAAATGCACCAGGGAAAACCCAGAAAGAAATCATCTTAAATCTCAGTCACAGCCAGCACTGTGGAATTGCATTTCAACCAATACAGAATGGAAATATTCCCAACTCATGTAATCTTACTACTATTATATATGAGAAAGATGCATTTAGTGTATTCAGTAGAATATGAAATATGATTATTTTTGCCAGACTGAGCCTGCTAATTATATTGAATTATATTTGAGAATACTTAGAGATATATCTCAAATGATAAAACTTAGTTTTATTGGACTGTTATTAGATACAGCAACATATTAAGACAGATGAGCCTCATTTAAAAACAGCACATGAAATAAAGTTCATTTTGTTATGGTACATTCAGATATTTAATGCCCTGTTTTGGAGGTTTAGTTGGAAAAAATCTCCTCTATATTTTTTTACTCAGGTTAATTCTCAGTTTGTGAAGGAGATTTTCATTTTTCAGATTTCAATTGGGAGTATAAAGTTTTCAATGAATTAATACCAGGTTTTGCCTACAGAAAAGTGGCATGCATGTGTTATTTTGGAAGAGTATATTTTAAATCACTTAGATGTGAGGGTGGTTTGGGTTACAATTACCTTCTTCCTTAGTTATTTGAAACACTTCACTATTTATTATCATCCTAAACTGACATAATCTTAACCTTAACGATGCTTATTTGGAAAACATGAGCAAAGTGTGAACTTTAGTAGGATCAGATACCCTTGTTGCTTGCCAAAAATTCATAGTTAACGATATCTTTATTTAAAATATCATTTTGATAACTAGATATGATCTGGGAGCACAACACAACTATAAGCATCTTTTAAAGAAAATATTTGATGGATCCAGCTAATTGTTGAAGATATATAATCCAATATTTAATACTGGTTTATTTGGCATGTTTTTTATGGTACAGTGGGTTCTTCTGGATAAAAGTTGTTTTATGTATTACTTTCCATCTGTTTTTTGTATATTTTAATCTTTCTTTGAATTATATACTAGTAATTAGGAAGCCAAAAATATAGAAATGAATATAGCAATGTTATATAACCCCCAAAAATAATTCTGCAAAGGTGAAGTAAATACACTTATGTCCAGTCCTAACTACTGTACTTTAAAGCTTTGATATTGCCATTCAAGACTCTGGCCAGTTTTTTCTTCCTTTCCTATGAATATTTAAAACTGGTTTCTCAATATGAATGAGAAAATAACTTGTGCAAACAATGAGAAAGGTCAAAACTGATCAAGAATCTTATGGCACTTTAAAAATAAACAAATGTATTACCACCTAGGCTTCCATTGACTACTTCATTTTATAAGATAGCTAGAAGGTAGTTTTATGAGAGAAATACAAAATGCATCAACTGTTGCTGGAGAGATATCCTGAAAAGAAAGGAAGGAAGCAGAATTATTTCAAATAATAATCAGCTCATTGTTAAGGTGCCATGGAACTGCTCAGGACTAACAAGTCTATCCCTGTAAAACATGTATCAAAATGTGCTTCCTGTCACTTTCTTTTCCAGTCACTCTTTTCCATGCCCATCTCCTTTCCAGAAAATAGCTACTGTGTCTTTTTCCACAATTTCAATCATTCTACACTCAGTGCATATTTGGGTATTGGCAAACCTAAGAGTTACTTGAATTAGCATGCAATAATTTCAGGATACTTTACTATACTTGGAAAGTTGCATGATTTGGAGGCTCAACCTGTGTTCATTTCTCAAGATTCAAGTCACACACCTTGTGATCTTGGGAAAGTGAAACAACATAATGGTAAAGAAATTCAGAAGAAATCCAAGCTTTTTCTAGTTAAAGCTGTCTTTTCAATTGAAAAGGATTTCAGTGTCCAAGACCGTTTGCATGTGAGATGTTGTTTTGGAACAAGCTCCCTGCTTGTGCTATCTGCCAGGATTTAATCTAGTGCATCAGTAAACTGTTTTGGAATACTCTGAGAATGTTCTCACAGCCAGAGCAACCTGTTGCTGAAAGCCAAATGTTTGCAAACTCCTCTTACAAAAGATTAATCCAATGGCATGAAGAATCACAAGACTGGGGTTACCCAGAATATGAAGGATTACAGAGATGCTTTATGTGATTTATCCAGAAAGATCAATGTTAAACTAATGTTTACAAATAAAACGGCTCCTGTGTAAGTAGAATTGCACATACTTTTTTCTACCTTTAATCAGTAATCTAAACAACAAAATTGATTATTTAATTCCTGTTTAATTAATGTAACCATATTGGTTAATTCCTGTTTGACTAGCAAAGCATACTTTTAATCAGATAAATTGCCTTTTAAAACCATATTGTCCCTGGTGAATTATCTGAATAGCAGATTGAAGGGGAAAAAATACACTATATGTTGCTGCTTCTGACAATGCCCTATAGTTCTATTTATTAGCATATAAAGTAGACATATTCCCTTTAATAACCCCAAATAACGATATATTTTCATGGTTTCAAAATATGTATGCAAACCTACATATCAAACTAAAGAAATTTCCATATTTCCGATACAGCATTGGAACTAGACTTGAGGGCAAAAACATTAGCTATCGTGGTTAGTGTTTGGGGTACATTTGATACAACTCTTTGTATTTGAGCAATTCATTCTGGCCATTATGTAAATATTTTAATGGATTGGTCCAACAAAAAAAAACAGTTTTTCTTTAATTAAAATGATTGCGGTCAACTAGCAACCTTACTTTTGGGAAACTGGTTACACACGTAAGCATATTCAGATGCAATTAGCACCTTCTCTTATTTTTCAGCTCAGAGAAGTCAGGTCAAAGTAATGGTCATGACTAACTTTATCATTACTAAAACTCTTCCTCGTGCATTTCAGGTTTCGGGTGAAACTGAGGGTCAAAATGAAACCACACACATTTGTGCGTGCTCTGAATGCAACATGAAAAAGCTGAGAATTTTTAGCAAAAGGGAGAGCAACAGACAAAATATGCCCGATTACATCATCACAAAAATGCATACAATTTCTCATATAAGCCAACAATCTCCTCCTTTAGTTTCTTTCACTTTCTCCCACTTGCCCTTCTTCTTCTCCCTTACCAACAGTTCTTATTTTGCAACTTCCTACAGTTATGTGAGCAATATTTAGCAAGAAACCAATTAGAAAATGGCCAAAATAGTTTTCTATTATGCTCTATAGAATGAGTTTCTGGTGATAGCTGAATTAGGAACTTAAGTAATGAAGATGGATTTTTTCCAATGGCTAATTTCATTTCTTCAAAGTCCAAGACTTAATTAATTACATTTGTTATGACAGAGTCAATTCATTGGCAGCTTCTCTTACATGCGGTCCTACAAAACTGCAGAGTCATGGCCGAGATTTGAGGCAGGAATGCTGCGTTCATTGGCATCCACAAGAGAATTATATCAGCCAGTGGCAAAACATGTGATGATGCCATCATTCAAATGACAGTTTACATACTTATATAATGCATTTGGTGTCAGGACACAAGAGCAGTCTTGCAGCATTTATGTGATGACAGGACTAAGCATGTGTCATTATGTTGGCATCACTGGGGCAAATGCCATTGACTGAGTTGTCTAAGATCATTAGCAATCAGTATTAAGACAAAATAGCAAAGCTGGATGCAAATATTAGTAATTGCAAGACTCACAAAAATGTAAAGCCAGTGTCCCAGTAGGAAAAAACAGTTATTGTAATTAGGCAAAGAAGGAGAAGAACTAGAGTGGAAAATGGGGACAGAGCAGCAGGAACTAGACCAAAGTATGAAACAGATAAGGAACTTAAACAAGAATGACTTCCATACATACATTACATCTCGCTGGAATACAAACATTTACAGTATGGCTTTTAAAGTGGTTTAAATGCTTATAAACAGTGCAAATTGGTCTGAGTACAGAAAATGGGGAAGTTAGGAATCAAATATTTTCCAATCGGCTCTTTTTCCTCTTTTCCTCTTTTTTTAGTACTCAGAAATAACAAATAGTAATAATACTATAAACTTTTTTCGTATTACAAAATAATTTGATTCATTTTGCAACATCTTATCAATGTCATATTTAGTATTCACTGTATAATTGAAGGAAATTTGTTCATTTATATTTTAGAAATCATGTTTAACATTTATATATTTTTTCTGTTACAAGTTTTAATATTAAAGTTTATCACCACCATAGTAATAGCTTCCACTTTCTAATTATTTGTATTTTCTAATAAAACAATTTCAGGGGAAAGAGAAAGAAAGGTATAAGTCATAGCACAAGAATGACAGCTGTTTAGCAAATATATAGTGCATCTGTAACCTAGGACACAAACATCTGTTTTGTGGGTGGAATTCTTAAAAGTGTTGCATAAATTCCAAATTCTGTTTAATAATGCAAATTTGCAATCAGAATTGAGCAGCAGAATATGTATTATAAAGGTGAGAGTTTCATTAACACAAAGCACTGGAAATGCTTTACAGAAGTGAATTCTTATAAAAAAATTAATTATATTCATATTTGCTTGTCCTGACAGAGACAACACTTTCAAACTAAATTGGTACCAAAATATTTGTGAGCTAGTGTATCATAGAGGTTAGATAATTATATGTAGATAATTATATGTAGTGCAAAAGATACTAGATTCAAAGTCCAAACCAACTCTGAAGTTGATGGCCACTGTCTTTCAATCTAATCTTTGTCACAAGACTACTCCCAAGATCAAATGAGGAAGAAGTACTCAAATATTTATATAATTTTATTATGGTCACAGACCACTAAATGAAAGCATTAAAACAATAATAGTAAAAAAAATAGTAAAAAATAAAAGATAAACAAAAAATATATTGTAATTGGTGGTGGATTAACAATGTTCAGTTAAAGTTTGACCTAACTCCATGGAAGCATAATGAGATAAATGGATTTATAACTGGTTGACCAACCACACTCAACGTGTAATCCATAATGGAATTGCATGGAGGGAAGTATGCAGTGAGGTACCCCAAGTCTCTGCCTTAGGCCCAGTACTCTTCAATATCTTTATCAATGATTTAGACAAGGGCATAGAAGGGAACCTCATCAAATTTGCAGAGGACACCAAGTTGGCAGGAATAGCCAATACTTGAATACAAGTTCAAGATACAGAAGTATCATGACAGACTTGAACACTGGACCCTATCTAACAGAAAGAAGTTCAATGGTGAGAAAAATAAAGTTCTACGCTTAAGCAAGAAAAACCAATGCACAGGTATAAAATAGGTGGTACTGGCTCAATAGTAATAACTGCAAGAGGGATCTTGGAGCCCTAGTTGACAATCCCTTAAATATGAGCCAGTAGTGTGCTGCAGCTGACAAAAAAGCCAACACTATCCTAGGCTGCATTAACTGAGGGACAGAATCAAGATGAGACGTCTGAGATGGCTCGGGAGTTCATGGCTTCCATGGTGGCCATGGACCTGATTCAGTTAATTCATGGCCCTACTCACACGGGTGGACACACTCTAGACCTAATTTTTGTCTCT
>JANHZT010005503.1:17589-33087 GCA_032468215.1 Stegonotus admiraltiensis
CAGATTCCCCAATGCAATCAGAGCCGCGTTTCAGGCAGTGGGCAGCCAGTTCCCCTGCAATGTGCAGCGGGGAACTGGGAACCATTTTGGATTTGGGATGGGGATGAAAAGCAATCCCCACCCCGAATCCAAAACAGTTCCCAGTTCCCTGCTGCACATTGCAGGGGAACTGGCCTCCCACCATTTGAAATGTGGCTCTGATTATTGCATTGGGGAATCCAGGCAGCGGTGGCTGGAAAGGAGGGTTGTTTTAGTTTAGGAGCTCCCGTTTAGCTTGCTCAGCTCCTGGGCACGGAGAGGGCTTAGGTGGCGGCTCCTCACATTGCAGGGGAACTGGCCACCGCCGCCTGAAACGTGGCTCTGATTGCATTGGGGAATCTGGGCAGCGGTGGCTGGAAAGGAGGGGTGTTTTAGTTTAGGAGCTCCTGTTCGGCTCGCTCAGCTCCTAGGGGCAGAGAGGGCTTAGGCAGTGGTGCCAGTGGCTCCTCACATTGCTGGGGAGTGAAGTCATCGCAACCAGTCTGCCCTGAGCTGCCTGCTGGGCAGCCAGAGGGGTGACCAGCCACAAATTGTGGCACCCACCTTGTTCCCCGAAGCTGCTGGGCGGATTTCCACCCCCCCCAGACCATCCCAAAGAGGGTTGTTCCTCAGGCTGTGCTCTGTTCCTCCTCCCCCCAGAGCAGGCAAGAGGTCTCTTTGGGGGAAAGTGAGTAGTCCCTGCACCTCTCGCTTGCAGGAGGAGGAGGAGGAGGAGGAGGAGGAGGGTGGCACCACCTTAAATACTGGTAGGCAGAGGTAGAATACTTTTTTCCTTGTTTTCCTCCCCCAAAATTAAGGTGCGTCTTATACTCTGGTGCGTCTTATACACTGAAAAATACGATAGTTAAATCTTTGCTAGTAAAAAAAAGTTTTGCAATTTCTGCAAAAACATATCCTCCACAGATTTTTTTCTTGATAATTTCCTTTTGACTAGACTTCCAAACAGCTCTTAAAGGTAGATCTCAAGGTTATCGCCATGTCCAAAAATAAATATACACTAAAGTTTCTTATTTTAAAAACTATAGGATTACACTCCCAAATGGGTTTTGAAAGTCGGGGTACTGTGTACAACTATTTTGGGGGGGACTTTCTAGGCATTGTTTACTTTTTTAAAACTCTCATCATCCTTTGATGATTAGAGTATAAACAAATTGCAGAATACACATCTGCAAATGTCCTTTTTAAAAAAAGAACCTTGAATTCCTTACCATTCTCAAAAAAAAAATCTGAATCTGTTGCCTTGTATAATAAAGTGCAGCGGAGCACAAAATGCTGCAAGCAATATAAATAATTAAAGTATGTAATTTCCTTCCCCACCCCCACCTCCCTTTTCACTTTTGCTCTCATCTATAGCACATCTTTCTTTAGGCTACAGTAATTTGTTTTTGATCTAATTATATGAAATGTATAACAATAAATTTAGTGAAAACATGCCTCAGGATTGTAAACACCGACACTTCTTACCATATGCCAATGTCATTTGAACAGAGTTGAGTTTTATTTTTCTTTAAAATCCTTTTAATGGGAATCTTTCTTGTAATACTTTCCCCCCTTTATTCGTTGTTGTTGTTAGTTGCGAAGTCGTGTCCGACCCATTGCGACCCCATGGACAATGTTCTTCCAGGCCTTCCTGTCCTCTACCATCCTCTGGAGTCCATTTAAGCTCATGCCGACTGCTTCTGTGACTCCATCCAGCCACCTCATTCTCTGTTGTCCCTTTCTTCTTTTGCCCTCAATCTTTCCCAGCATTAGGCTCTTCTCCAGGGAGGCCTTCCTTCTCATTAGGTGGCCAAAGTATTTGAGTTTCTCCCCTTTATTAAGGATTTCTAAAGATTTGGTACATCTTTGCTTTTGTTCATTTTTTGTTTTAAGGTGCCGCTATAACCTCTGTAACTGTGATAGTTTCTAGGTGTCTGCCAAATGATTTCTGAAAGGTAGTATTTTAGTTCTATATATGGTGCTTTCTAAATTATAAACTAGGATGGTTCACATAATAAATCAGGTAGTCCTCAACTTACAACCCTTCATTTGGTGACTGTTTAAAGTTACAATAGCATTGAAAAAAGTGACATGGTCATTTTTCACACTTATGACTGTTGCAGCATCCCCATAGTCACGTGATTTACATTTGTATGCTTGACAACTGACTCACATTTATGACGATTACAGTGTCCCGGGATCATGTGATCCCCTTTTGTGACCTTCTGACAAGCAAAGTCAGTGGGGAAACCAGATTCACTTAACAACCGTGTTTCTAATTTAAGATCTGTGGTGATTCACTTAAACGTGGCAAGAAAAGTCATAAAATGCATAACTCACTTAACGGATTTTTCTCTTAGCAACATACATTTTGGGCTCAATTGTGGTTGTATGTTGAGAACTACCTGTACACTGGTTTGCCTCCAGGTCCAATTCAAACTGTTTGTTATCACAACAACACGCACATTTGCCTTCATTTGCTGGTTATCGACTTTAAAACCCTTCATGGCATGAGATCAGCTTATTTGAGGAACCATCCTTCCCACTCCAATTCAGCAGCCTGCACTACTCAGTATGGAAGCAGGGTTTGCTGCAGGCCTTGCCGGTCAAAGAATTTCAGCTGGTGGTAAAAGGAGAGCCTTTTCTGCCATGGCTTCAGCTCTTTGAAATATTTTGCTGCCTGAGGTAAAGTTGCCCCGCCCTCACCTTTCTGGCCTTCTGGGAGTATGTCAAAACCTGGCTCCACCAGTTCTCTTGGGGTCTTGATGGGGGTGCCCTATGTTGGAGGTTGGCTGGCGGGTCAACAGGGAAGATGCCAGCACTTGGCTTTTGTTTTTTTATTGTTGTATCTATTGTTTTAAAATATATTTATGGTTTTAATTATAAGCCACCAGAAGTCACTTTGCAATGTGAGATGGGTGGCATATAAATTTAATAAACTTTCATTTGTATCAATGGTGAAATCCATTTTTTTTTCCTACTGGTTCTGCGGGAGTGGCTTATTGGGCATGGCAGGAGAAAGATACTGCAAAATCTCCATTCCCACCCCACTCCAGGGGAAGGATATTAAAATCCCCATTCCCACCCCACTCCTGGGGGATGGATATTGCAAAATCTCCATTCCCACCCCATTCTGGGGCCAGCCAGAGGTGGTATTTGCCTGTTCTCTGAACTGCTCAAAATTTCTGCTACCAGTTCTCCAGAATCTGCCAGAACCTGCTGGATTTCACCCCTGATTTGTATCAGGCAGGGGTGAACTATAGCCTTCCAAATGTGGCTGGACTATTTCTGGATTGAACTCCTAGATAATCTACCTCTGCAATCAAGTTATATCTGAGTAGCATTTATATGGCACTGCTGTGAACCATTGTAGAGGTTGCAGAGTATTTGGAGATGATTACTTTCTACCTGTTTAGCAATGAACGCTCCTTAATAAATTGTGACATAGTCAAATACGCTGCCTTTCAGCAGATTTATAAAGCTGATAAACTACACAACTCAACAATGAATAAAGTGTAGTAGCATGTGATAATATCTGTATACACCCTCTATCATATTCAAGTTTGCCTGGGGCTAGTTTGAACATCTGTGTTTTGTGTAATGTGAATAAAAGGATCAGGACAAGAGGTGTTTGGATGCTAAGTTTTCCCAACATTCAGAGGGCTAGAGATGCTTCACAAATCTTAATAAAAATTGTTTAACCACTTAATACAAGTCACAGTATTAATTATAAATTTACTCACTATGGAATTGCACATGTATCCTCATTTTGACATAGAGATAGTTTAATAGTTTTTACGATCGGTGTAGACAACCAGTAATGTATACACATAATGAATGAATTCTCCATGTAATGAAAGATAAAATTTAATATATACAGGCATAATCCAACAATTCATTTTTCAATATTACTCCGTTTTGTAATCTAAATACTTCATTTTTAGACTAAGTTAAAGTCTCCCTTGAATTGTGCTTGATTTTCATTGAGTACATGGATCTGTCCACATTGTTTTCTTGGCCAAAATGCAGAAGTGGTTTTTTTTTGTTCAATTTATATAGCTGCATGACTCTCATAGAGTAAACACACACACAACAAAACCATACAACAAAATCCATTTAAACATATTAAAAGCAATAAAAACTATTAAAACTGTAAGAACATAATCTGTGAGAGTGCAATTCAATTTACTAACAACATAGCCATTTAGTAGGTTCTACCTTACCACTACAGGATCTGTAGGCAAGATGGCAAAGCCAAGTCTCCAGACCCTGGGTAGGTATCAGTCTAAGCTGTTGGGGAATGGCATTCCAATACATGTTTTCCATAGCCTTGTACTTAATACCCAATCTTGTCTACAGCTCAGAATTTTGTGGTGGTCTCTCAGTTAAGAAATTAATCAGGACTGACCCTGGTCCCATCGAAAAGACCTTGGTTTGCCGCTGCTGCCTTTTATGCTTGAGTTGACTTGCTTTGCCCAGCAGCCTTCATTCATGAGTTGAAGCGCCCTTTTAGAAGTGAAGCTGAGGTCTTCTAATCCTTGATGCAGCTGCTTTGAGGTCCTGCCAAAGTCATGCCTATGCATGCACAGAAGCTCTTTCCAATAAGATGACTGATGAGGCAAACTCATCAGTGACTGTCTTGTGGAATGATGCTAAAACATCCTCTCTATGACACTGCCTTCATCACCTAGGCAGTTCCCTAGATTGGTTTTGATGGCATCTCACTCCACTGATGGGTTGGTTATTTTATTTTATGAAGTATATGCCAAATTGCAAATAAACAAACAAACAAACAAACAAATAAATAAATAAATAAGCTTAAGGTAAATTAAAAAAAAACTTTCCACAGAGGATCAAAAACAAAATGTGCATGGGTTCATTACTGAATGCATTTTAGTTGTTTCAAAAAAAGAATGTTTGCAAGTAATTTTTATATTTATTACAATGTTCCTTTTCCCAGCCTGCATAGAAAGTATTTTTTTTAAAAAAGAAAACCTAGGTAATAGGTTTTCTCAATTCTTGTTAAAAGAAGAAAATATATAGAACTATGGAAACATAATTTTCAGCACTATGGAGACATTTTCAGCACTATGGAGATCAGTAGCAGAAGTTTGAGCTAAGTCTGACTTAATAGTACAATGCTACAAACAGGACAACACTTCTGGGACAAACAATATCCCATCAGAATTATTTCCCATTACAGCATTTCAAAATTGCAAGATTTTCCTTTATAGTACACATGCTTTGAGGTTCCCAGAGACACCTGTAGTCTTCAGGGTTGACTGCTACTGATGAATGCAGTCAAACCATCAAGATGATCTACGTGCAGTGATGAGAAGAATATAGGAAGACTGAAAAAGGTTTCAAGCTCCACTGAATTCTGTTAATTTTATTGGGAGAAAAGCAGGTCTTGAAAGTGCTACCTGATTGAAAAGATTTTCAGATGCAGGTCTCTACATCAAAGATCAGAATCGTGCATGCCATGGTATTCCCGGTGACATTCTATGGAAGTGAAAGTTGGATTTTAAAGAAACACAAAAGGAAGAATATGGATGCTTTTGAACTTTGATGATGGAGAAGACTCCAGAGAATTTTGGGGACAGCAAAAAGACAAAAAACAAAACCAAAAACCTCCAAACCAATGAACAAATCAACCCAGTGTTCTCATTCAAGGTATAAATGTCCAGGCCCAGATTATCCCATTTCAAACATGTTATGCAAAGATCCAACTCTTTGGAAGGAAATCTAATGCTGAGAAAGGTGAAAGGAAAGAGAAGAAGAGGACAAACAGCAGCAAGATTACAACATTCTTGTAATCAGCAAGACTTGATTACAGCAGCAAGAAGTGCAGCATTGGGAGATTTGAAATACCAGGTTAGGCACAGATTTCTTTGAGAAAAACTGTCTACATGGTCGCTAAGAGTCGAAAACGACTTGATGGCACATAATCAATGAACGGACCGAGAGAGCAAAATTTGCTTTTCTGTTGTAGATACCTTATTCTTACACTGATAGAAGGAGGCAGAAGTCAAGGGCAGAGATTTAATCACATAATAATCAGGGCTGGAATTTAAAATGGGGCACATCATTAGTATGTTAATTAGTTTTTTCTTTCCTTGCCAGCTGCTAAGCTTGCAGAAGTAGCACAGAGAAGTGGCTTAGCAAATATATTTATCCTTTGATCTGTGCATGCCTTGCAGGGGAAAAAAAAACCTGTGGTATATTTGGAATGTTTTACTTCCTTTTGAATAAGTATGGCCTGAGCTTATGATTTAAAGATCCCAAAGCAGCCAGTACGTGCAATTAAGCCCATAACTCCAATTGCATGTGAATTCACCATTTTCTCCTGCCATAACCCCACCTTCTGATTTTATTTCAGTACCTCTAGGGCTTTATTGGTGACTGCTCACATTGATGCCACAAGTTAAAGAATGTACATGGGATATCACCTAATATAATTATTTCAGCATGGAACAGAAAACTTACTGAACTCTATTCTTGAGTCGTTTCCAAGCATGTTTCTTCAATACAGTTAACATAGAAGAAGCAAATTTAAAAAATATTTTTATGGCAGCTTAAGAGCAAATTGAAATATTATAAATTCAGGAACAACATCATTCTGCCAAGAAATTAAAATATGCAGGAAGCAACTAAATGTAAAATACATTTCAGTCTTTCAGAATACTGTGATGTTACCTGAAATCACCTTTCTTTGCAGAAAACATGGTGTGTCTGAAAATGCCATTGTAGAACTGCTGAACCAGAATGCCTCGCTGCTATTCTGATCTCCCACCATCTGCGTTATATTAACTTTGGTAAATCCACCATTGGTGTGCATACCATACTTTCTTCTGGAGGAGTATTACAGGGTCAGCCTATTGTTATAACATAGACTCAGCTATTCTGCCTTAATTAAAGTGGTCAGAGTATGAAGGATTTTCTTAATTTGTGGTATCCTAGATTTGGAGGTTTGACCAGAGACTAGTTTAACAATAAATCTAGTTGAAGCAGGAGTGTTGAAATCAAATATCAGCTTTGAAGAGACACAGCAGGTACACGGTTGACCCTACTTTGGAGAAAATTATTCTGTTTCTGTGTAAAGGTTTTCTATCTATATTGGCATATTTGCCGGGTTGAAATCCAGCAGGTTCTAACAGGTTCTGGAGAACCGGTAGTGGAAATTTTGAGTAGTTTGGAGAACCGGCAAATACCACCTCTGGCTGACCCCAGAGTGGGGTGGGAATGGAGATTTTGCAATATCCTTCCCCTAGGAGGGGAGGGAATGGAGATTTTGCAATATCTTTCCCCTGCCATGCCCACCAAGCCACGCCCAGAGAACTGGTAGGGAAAAAAATTGGAGCCACATGTGGCTCTTTCACTCCTCTACTGCGGCTCCCTGTCACTCAAAATATGTGTCACAACAGCCAATGTGTGACACCTGTCAGCACACGATTTATTGAGCTTTTCAGCCCCTGGTAGGCCAACCATGGATAAATCCAAGAAAAGTTTCAGAAAAAAATAGAATGTTTAAGAAATAGCGGCTCAAGAAATAGTCAGGCACGAGAAGGGTTTTGTGGCTCCTGGTGTTTTCTTTTCTGTGGGAAATGGGTCCAAAAGGCTCTTTGAATGTTTAAGGTTGCAGACCCCTGGCATAGGGTTTCCAAATTTAGAGAAATTTGTCCTATTTTGTCTTTTTGGGGGTAAGTCAGTGGTGGGTTGCCCCCTGTTCAGACCGGTTCACAAAAACCGGTAGTAAAACTGGCAGGAGGCTCCACCCACCGACCTGGACATCATCAGGAAGTTTCTGCGCATGCGCAGAAGCACATGAGGGTGGTTCCATTGCAAACCAGTAGTAAAGGTAAGAAGAACCCACCCCTGGGGTAAGTTGTTTCTTCTTTTAAACAATCCGTAGTCAAAAGAAATACAGAATTTAGAGGTCTCAATTTTTTCCTCTTTTTTGGCAGGGGTGGGGGTGGGGGAGGACAGTGGATAAATTTGGAATTTTGAGAGCGTGTTACAGACAGTGATACAAAATGGCCACTACAATGGGAAGGAAACCTAGAAATATGTTTCCTACTTTCACTTCATGCCTTTCAGAAACACTTTCTAGTCTTAGCTTTCCTTTCCTTTTCTGAGAAAGTGTAGCATACTTCCAAACAATATAATGGGCTGTAGCCATCAACCATTTGATTTCCTATACATATCTCTGGGGTATTAAATAACTTGTTTTAGCAAATATATTTGGGAGTTATACTTTGAAGCATGCTACCATCCTATCAATTTATTTCTTAATTTAATGAATCTTTAAATAAAATCTGCCAGGACAGTCTACTAGGGCAGGGAGACTTGTAGGTGCCAAGGAAAATTTGGGTTGCTCTTTGGGTTCAAATTAGGAAACTCTGATTTGCTGCTTTAAAATGGCTCAAGAATTTTAGTTGTAACTTAAGTTAAGCTTCATTATTTTGTGAGTGCTATTTTGCTACTTGAAGTTGCAGAATTATGTCTTATGTTGACCTGCTCAAAGTAGTTGAATCTACTCATTGCGAATGGCCTTCCATAAAACAAATTCCCCATGTCACTAGGGAAATGTTGGTGATACTTGTGACACTTTAAAGGCATTTATTTAGGTTTTTATTTGGAAATAATGCTTTCTTAATTCTTTGCTTTTAAGATACTGACCTGCTAAAATGTTTCTAACCATCATTTTATCATAATTGTTTAATTACATGGCAAAATAGACAAACCGAAGAGCCAGAGAAACAAAACAATAAGTAACTAACCAGGTCGTATATACAGAAGTGTATTTGAAAAGTAGTTACTAAGGTTGCTGTACTGTTCAGCATCAGAAATTGATTGCAATTGCTACAAATTTAGCACCTCTTCTAGAGAGAGACAGAGCTTGTTCACTAAAAGGAGGAAAATATTCTGTTCCTAGGACCCATAGTGTAAGAACGAAATGAGAAGGACGTTGTTATGTCACCATGCTGTAGGAGGTGTTGGGGGGGTTTTTTGGCAGTGGATGGACCAAAATCTCTCTTGTATAGTATTAAATCTACCTTTTGACAACGAAGGTGTCAAATATTGTAGTAGACTTTATAGAAGATGAAAATTCTTCTGTGGAACAGGTAAAATTTATGTGCTAAATGTTAATTTTTTGGGTTAAATTTAGGATACATATATGGAATCTCAGTGTCTTGGGGTATTTGTTTCAGTTCAGATCAGGCTGTTTCAGGAAACAGCAAGTCAGCTTGTGGGCTGATAGCCCATAATGTTTTGTGATAAGACCTAGCTTTCCTTTTAAAAAAAAAATCCTCTGCCCCCTTTGTGGTTCTAGAATCCAGATGGCAATTTTCAAATTGCTGAGATCAAATAGCTTATTTCTCTGTTCATCCCTGACACTCTTCCACAATATGGCGGTTTTACTTTGCTAAGGTTACTTTGCTAAGCTTAGAGAAAGTTCTTCTAAAAGTATCTTCAGCCTTTCAAATTTGAAGCCAATCCTTTGGAGCATGCCGGGGCAGGAACCCAACACCTGTCTGCAACTTTTCAGAGCAGCCACACCTTTTCTTGGAATTGTGTGGTTGCCCTCTGCAGCTGTTTGGGATCCTGAGAAAAGAGGGACTTGGCTGAAAGAATAGCAGACAGATCCTGGGTTCTGAAATGTCTGTTTCCCCCTTTTTCAAATTGGAAATACGTTTCTACAATTGATATTGCAAATGCCTCATTACATAAGTTGTTATAAATTTCCTTTTTCTTCTGCTACCTTATTTCATAAGCATGACTAATTTTTAGTCATGCTTATGAAACAGAAACCTACATCCCTCTTGCCAGTTTAGTATTATATGATTCCTCCAGGTCTACATGAATTCCTAGAGCAAAGACCTACCATTTGTTTTTCTTTTTTTATACATAAAAAAGAGGAAAGATAAATAGACCTGGAAACAACTAAAGATGTAAACTGTTGGGGCTTGTAGTTCAACACTATCAAGAAAATAAAATGACTCATCCTTGAATTAAAATTAGAAAAATTGTATTCTACTGGCATTGTCAAAATCATTAATCAGTAGAAAACTAGTTCATTTAACATTCAGTTATTTCTAACTCTGACATTTTGCTCCTGTGTTATTATTTCAAAGCACCCTCTTCAAACATGTTGCTGTTTTTGGTAAACTAGGGTCCAGATTTGACAAATGATGCTGATAGGAGGTGAAAACAACAACAACAATAAAGCACATCTACAAAATGTAAAATACAATCATTACAATGATTTTGTTAAAACTGAAGGCATAATTTCCCCCTAATTCTAATTACAAGCTGCTTTGTTCAGCAGCATTTCTATTCTTGCAAGCAAACAATTCAATAGAATGAGAATAAAGATCCAATTCAACAAATAATCTGCCTTGTTTGTTGGATTAAATTGAAGGGGAAGAGAATTCCACAGATATTCCCCTTTTGCCTAGTTCCATTAATGAAATAGATGAAATATTTCTCTTCATGGAAAAACAATGCTGTTAATGGAATATAATCCACAATGCCTATTATTGGCCATCTGGGTTAATAGCCTTTTTAGAGTGCATTCAGAATGGCTTAATAGCATTTTCAAAGCACATTTTTCAAAAGCAGTACAGTAAAAAGAATAGTGATTCTCTTGTCACTTCCACATGAACCTACTAATCTTACTGGTTCTTTCTAAAATATAAGAATGGGAAAAGTTCTGTATTTTTAATTAATGGAGTTTATATACATTTCACCATGGCAGTGAAATGTGTGTTTCCTGTGAATGGAAAAGTAATGTCTAGATGGGAAATTTCATCATTCTCTGGGAAGATTATGAAACATCAGCTAGTGGGACAGAAGTGGAGGCCAAAAAAAAAATTGGAATAAAGCTTGCTGAGAAAAGAAAGGATAAAAAAAACAATGAGAAAAGTTACATTTTTATTATGATACAATGCAGTATATCATTTATTTTATAAAAAACCTGGAAAAATTCATTTCAGATGACTGCTTAATTGGGTATTGTGTCAACTCTGCAAAATGTATTTTACACATGATAATTCAAGTAAAACATTTTGAAACTCTTGAGAGTTTTGAATAAGGTTTTTCCAGCACTCTGCAAATTGATGTCATCTGGATGGTTTATGTAGCAACTTCTCATTGTTTTTATTGTTAAAATTATTTTCAGAGTCCAGAATTCTTTTATCTTACAAAAATTATATGAGATGGTGGTACGCTGCAAGTTGAACTTTCTAAAGATGAGCAATGATAACTAGTGTTTGGACTTCAATTTCATAATTTGAAATTATGACTATTTTAAAATTACCTACTCTTTGCAGTAGATCAACAGAACTATATTTAACGCTTTTCTCTCAACTTTTGTGCATTAAAATGAGAACCAAATTATTTTAGGAGAATGAAATTCATATTCAAACAGCATAGACTGGTATGCAGAGATAAAGAGTCATGAATGGTGTTAATTTCCATTCTCTCTTTTAAGTTTTTTAATGTTTCCAAACACTGTGGCTAAAAATACACCATTGACCCCACCTGTAGCATTGGCAGATTTGTTTAAGTGTACTTGACTTTCTAGAAATTGGACTCTGGGGTTACAGTTTTCAGCAAGTTATCCTTTCTTGATCACTTTGAAGTCAATGTGATTAGAAGCTTTAATCTGGGAGTTAGATTGCAGCCTAAGGCCATATGGATACATTTATTAGTTACTTCTCTCTGTGCGGAATATCTCTAATTAGAATACCAGACATGAAGCTATAGTCTAAAATAGACATTATCCTTGTGATCTTCAGTTGTTTCAAGAGTTTCTTTTACAAACTTCTGCTGTGATGGTTTAGTTTAAGGGATTAGTACAACTTTTTCTACTAAGAAAAAATTATAGGTATTGGTTGTTTGAAACTAAATGTTCTTCGGTATATAGAACAAATGAGATAATAGTCTGGATACTGCTGCATTTTTATTATGAATTGTATCCTGTTTCCCCCCAAATAAGGCATCCCCTGATAATAACCCCAATTGGGCTTTTGAGCACTTGGCAATAAAGCCAAGTGCTTATTTCAGGGTTCAAAAAAATATAAGACAGGGTTTTATTTTCGGGGAAACAAGGTATGCTAAGTACTCTTATGTATTTTTTTTTTAAGGATACATGCATTTTTGTACTTAACAGTGTGTGTTGCAGAGAGAAAAGAAATGGTACGTTCTTTGTGTAAATGAATTTATTATAGTTTAGAAATTCAGATTTGTATTGGCTTGTGAAATGCACCTGATTCTCAGCACCTTCATAACTAACTTACTTTACCCTTCCCCTTAGTTGAAATTATTATGGGGAATCGCATTTGGAGTAATCTCATCGCAAGATGCCTGCTAGCTTTCTTTGTGCTTTATAATTTCCGTTTCAGAATCAACTAACGTGTATACAGTACTACAAAAACTGACATGTCTGATTGTAGCCTTGAATTGGGCAAAATTAGAAGGTATAGAGGAACAATTATCGAACCAAGGTAACTTAAATGGGCTAATTTACAGACTGATGTGACCCCCTGACTCCCTTGGGAATTAAATCTGAGAAAGTTGCTGCTGCTTCAGTACTATTGCACTGTTGCTGCTCAAGCACAGATACTGCACTTCCGTTGTCAGCTCTGTTCCCACGATTCTCCTTTTCAGGATTCCCTGACAACTTCCCACAAGTCAATGGGGAAGCCAGAAGGGACTGATATGATTGCTGATGGTCTTTGCCACCTTCCCACTAGCAAAGTCTTTATTTGTGGGAAGCTTGGAGGAAGAAACTCAATGGAGAATCTAACCAAGAAGGTTGCAGGTTGTGTGGGGAACTCTGCCACATCCATGCACTCCCCTGAGCTGGCCACAAGTGTGCTCCCTTGCCACTTATTTGTCTGTGGGAAGGGAGAAAAGTGGAGGGAGGAAGGAAGGAGGAAGGAGAGAAGGAGGGAAAGAAGGAAAGGGAGGGAGAAACAGAGATGAAGGAATCAGGGAGGAAGGGAGGGAGGAAGGAGAAAGAGGGAGAGAGGGAAGGAAAGAAAGGAGGGAGAGAAGGAAGGAATGAATAAAGAAACAAGGGAAGGGAGGGAGGGAGAAAGAGGGAGGGAAGAAGGAAGGGAAGGAAGGAAGGAAGAAACAGGAAAGAAAGAAGAGAATGAAGCAATCATGCAAAGAAAGAATGGAAGGAGGGAGGGAGGGAAAGAGGGAAGCAAGCAAGCAAGCAAACAAACAAACAAACATGAAAATGAGGAAGAGGGAGGAAAGGGAGGGATGAAGGAAATGGGAGGAAGGAAGAGGGAAGGGAAGAACTTTTCTGATGCTCTCTGTCAGCTTCTCAAAAGCAAGCCAATGGGGAAGATGGCAGAAAGTCAGTAGTTGCTCCCCCTGCCAATACTTTTTTTGCCCACTCAGGGTCATTCAGCTACCTCTGAAAAGATAACCTAATAAGTCACAAATTGTCAGAAGTTTTGTATGTTTCTGATCCTTTTCAAGCAGGAGATTCTGTTTTTGTGTAGAGATTGTAGCGCATTTTAGCAGAGAGACATGTATGATTACAATTTGTTTTCTAAATATTGCTGGTTAGATCCAAAATGGTTCCTGCTATAAACTTCTGCTAACTTAGAAGAAACATGTGTTCTGCCAGCTCCCGTCTTGAAGAGATATGTTATCATTAGACCCAAAACTGTCCCCAAGATTTGCTGGCTCCTTCGGTATAGCTTTGAGTGCATGTATTTATGTGGGGAGCACAGAAGCCCACCTCTGAAAAGGAGAGTCTGAGAAGGGCTAGTCTAATAGTAAGGTTCTGTTTGTGGTTGCTAGGATACAGCCATATGCACCCCCCCCAATTGCTCCATCTTCAGCTCTTGGTGTCACCCCCTCTTTTATTTTTTAATATTATAGTCTTTAAATGAAAAGATGGATTATTTGTGAGGGAGTGAAAAATAGAATTGGAAGATTTTTCAAGAATGCATTGAGAATGAATTTTGGTGGGTATTTTTAATGTCTCTAGTACATTATTAATTACAATCAATGGATTTATTATGCTGATTTTGTGCTGAGGAAATTGTGTCATCCATACCCATACATACACAAAAGCACTGGGTGGATTTTTCTGAGACGAGGTCAGTTTGTCAACTCTTACAGAACTTGATGCACACATAAGAAGTTTTTGCACCTCTATGATCTGACATGATACAAGCACAATTTGTTAGCGTTGTACTATAAGACTGATTTTAGAAATTCTAAAATCTGACAAGAGAAACGACAGTACAGTAGTTAAAAATGAACAGGGAAACACCAGACTCTCAAAATAATCTGTCACTGTCTTTATGGTGGACAAAGAAATATATTTTTTCTTGAACAAAGAAATATATTTTCAATGTGAAATAGCTAAATGCCAATTCATGACATTTAGCTCATATGTCCTGTAGCTTGAACAGATTTTTGTAACACAAGGCGTTATTTGTTAATCAACTTACCAGTGCAAGACGTCTATGGCAGCACCCAGCAACTGTTGATAAATGTCCACTGTTATAGGCAATTATCACTGCATCTACATTCTGCATTTTGTTTCTTTTTGACCTCACCTGTTTATAATTCCTATCCTCTACTACTATGATGGTGAACCTATGGCACGCGTGCCAGAGGTGGCAAGCAGAGCCCTCTCTATGGGCATGCAGAGCCCTCTCTATGGGCATGCGTGCCATCACCCCAGCTCAGCCAGCTGGTCGTCGGGTTTCTAACATGCACGTGTGCCAGCCAGCTGGTCATTGGGTTTCTGATGTGCGCATGCACTCCAGCCAGCTGGTTGTCGGGTTTCTGAGGCACGCATGGATGCCGGCCAGCTGCTCATTGGGTTTCTGGTGCTCTGGCGTGCACATGTGCACCTTCCGGTTTGGGCACTCTGTGCCTAAAAGGTTTGCCATCACTGGTCTCCAACCATGTGTGTGAATATGCTTTTAAGTCAAGATGACAATTGATGTACAGTATCTATTGGAGGTGGTGCCATTCTGGGTTTCTTTTTATTGTCATCCCACTGTCTCCTGTGTGTAGGATAGAAAACAAATGATAAGCTTCAGTCTATTTATAATCCATGCTTTTTCTGGATCAATTCTAGGTAATGTCAGCAAAGTTCAGGAGGTATGCTGTAGCCAGATTATTTTCTGAGGCCATGTATAGGAAACAACATGAGAATGACGAGAAAGACATTTGATCCCAATTTTGGTATAAAGGTACTTAATTTGCATTTCTCAAGCATTTGTGAAGCCACAATGCGCTTGCAAAACCCACAGTTTTCAAACTGTTGATGAAGTTTATAACTCAAAAATGGTAATGGGACATATTACCACCAATGGTGGACTTGCCCCAAAGCAGGCAAATATTGGTCCAAGGTTCAGAACTGGATAGTGGAAATTACAGGTTATAATATAGAGCTGAAACCAGAGGTTTTCTTATTGGGAATGAAACCAGACA
>JANHZT010005503.1:33187-48013 GCA_032468215.1 Stegonotus admiraltiensis
CAAATATACCAGGGAATTGACTGAATTAAGTTGTACGATAGAGACATTACTACCATTTTATATTGGAAACAATTGTTTTGCAAGCTCAAAATATACCTTTACTGCAGTGCACTCTATATGGGGCTGATTTTCAAGACCATCTGGAAATAACCAGTGCAGAATGCATTAGCAACAGTTTTTGATGCCCCATGAAATGCCCCATGCCCAGGGTACATCACTTCTCTGTGAACTGTACTGCCTTCCAATTCCTGATACAATTCATGGTCTGGTTACCATATTTAAAAATCCAAATGTCATGGGACCAGTTTATTGTGGAATCACTTCTCCCTGATTTGATTCAAAGAAAGGCCGGTGTCTTTCTTTAAGTGTTGCTCTCTAATAGAGCAGCACCTTCTCAGTACCAAACCCAGCCTTTTGGAACATCCCCATGAGATCCAGCTGGCCCCTACCCTCCTGGCCTTCCAAAAAGTCTTGAAGACCTGGCTTTTCCCACAAGCATTGGGATATGGGGCTGGATCCCAAGAAAGTTGTCTGTGAAGTTTCCGAAAGATGCCCTAATTAATTCATGAGCCACGAGCCAAACTTCAAAAGAAACACATTCATTTATGGCAACTTGAAAGCTTTGCAAGTTGACATTGTCTGTGACTTTGTTGGACTGCAGGGGTGCATACTTTGTGTTGAGGTGCTGTATTTATGTTGGTTTTATGCTTTTATTTAACTATTGTTGTAATACGATCACAATTGAGCCCAACATTTCTATGGCTAAGCAAGACAGTTGTTAAGTGAGTTTTGTTCCATTTTACAACCTTTCTTGTCACATTTGTTAAGTGAATCATTGCAGTAATATAGTTGTTAAGCGAATCTGGCTTCCCCATTGACTTTGCTTGTCAGAAGGTCGCAAAAGATAATTACGTGACTCCGGGATACTGCAACTGTCATAAATGTAAACCAGTTACCAAGTGTCCAAACTTCAATCACTTGATGGTGGGCCTCCTGCAATGATCGTTAAGTGTGAAAAATGGTCACAAATCGCTCTTTTCAATTCCATTGTAACTTCGGTGATCACTAAATGAATTGTTGTAAGTCAAGGACTACTTGTATCTCCAGGATTATAATGCATAAAATGATGGCTATATAAATAGAACAGAATAAATATATATAGCTCAGGGCTATACCTCAAAGCTATATAAATCTGCTTATAGCAATAGCACTTAGACTTATATACTGCTTCACAGTGCTTTACAGCCCTCTACAGCCCACTGTAAGCCCAATAGGTTTACAGTGTCAGCCTATTGCCCCCAACAGTCTGGGTCCTCATTTTACCCACCTCGGAAAGATGGAAGGCTGAGTCAATCTTGAGCTGATGAGACTCGAACTGCCAAGCTGCTGGCAATTGGCAGCACAAGTAGCCTGCAGTTCTGCATTCTAACCACTGCACCACCAATGCATACATACATACATTCACAGTGATTGTGAATCACAGGGGTTTTGAATTCAGCCCTTGTTCTCAAATTTAAAATACTTTGAATTCAAACATTTTTGTAATCTGTTTTGCAACTTTCCATCCTACTCTATGTATTTTCAAATAATGTAGAAAGAGAACAAATCTTTGCAAGCTGATGCAGATGGCAGTACATTTAATTTGTAAGCGTTTGGCTAATGAGGAATATAGACTAGGGTTAGCGTCTCTTACAGTAATGTTTTTACAATGAGTGCTGTGCTTTTGCAAATGATTTTTAAAAAATAAATGCAAGCTGTGTATGCAAGCTGGACTATAACTATGGCATGAACAAATTCTGTTTGAAATTCATCACCCTGTGCCCACTTGGCTCTTGCTTTATGCAAGAGGTGGAAATTTCCCAGGGATGCTAATGAGAGTTTTTTAGCTACAAATAAGCTACCTGGGGAGACAGCAGTTGTGATTGTGATCGTTGTATAGCTAAAGAATCCCCTGTAGCTCTCCTACAGTTACCCCTCTGACTATATTACAGTGACAGTTCAACATGCCTCCTCTATTTATCTTTATTTTCTTTTAAATAGTCCTACCCAAAGCTTCTGTCTTGAAACAATGGCGATTTGTAGAAATAAATTAATTTATAACCAGTGGTGGTATTCAGCTGGTCCTATCCGGTTTGGGCAAACCAGTAGCGGCAACTGTGGGAGGCTCCGCCTGGACGTCATCACGTCCCCTTTTTGATGCTCTGCGCATACGCAGAAGGCTGTGCATTTGCAGAGGTGGCACGCGCGCTCACATTTGCAGACCAGTAGCAAAGGTAAGTGAATACCACCCTTGCTTATAGGGTCACCCCTGCTCATAGGGTGACCTGCTACTGCCCATGATCCTATTGACAGAACAGCTAGAGAGTATACAAATTCATTGCTCTGCAGTATGAAAGTATTCACTAAAAACACACACAAATCCATTATTACTGGTAATGTTATTATTGCTATAAGAACAGTTTTTGGGAGATGTTGAAAGTACTTTGTGTATCTAAACTATAAAACATAAGGTTCCCCATACCTTCATAGTAAATAGGGGAAAAGATTTGGTCTGTGTGTTTGAAGTCAAGGCTTTTCAAACTGTTAGAAAAAATGCCCTAGAACCCTTAATAAAGAGACAAAGCTTTAGTCAGGGGTGAAATGCTCCTGGTTCGGACCGGATCGGGTGATCTGGTAGCGATTGTGGCAGGTGGTTCGGAGAACTGGTAGCAATGGTGGCACGAGGCTTTGCCCACCCACCCGGGTGTCATTACGTCCTGATTTTAACCAGGAAGTAATGTGTTTTTACCGTCTGCGCATGCACAGGAAGGTTTTGCGCAAGCACAGAGGATCTGCGTGAACATGTGATGCGCACATGTGCAAGCAAAGCGAGCATGTGCATGCGGCACATGCACTTCTGAACCAGTAAGGAAGGTAAGTAGATTTCACCCCTGGCTTCAGTGATAGAAAATTGGTATGTTCAAGTGAACGTCTTTTTTTTTTTTTGCTATTAGTCTCATGGAAGTCTATCAAGTTCTTGAGTAATCTGTGGAATGGAGTTTGAGAACAGTGATTTAGGTGCCAGCAGGAAGTTTATCATCATGTTTTTTGGAAGACTGCTATCAAATTTCAGTTCATTTATGTCATTTTTGTTTACTAGATTAGGTTTCTAGATTGGATTTAACAGTAGTCAAAAAAACTTATGTGTTTTTTTTTTTAAGGGAAGATATTAAAAACATGGCACAGGAAATTTATGTTAAGAATCTCTCCTCACATTGCACAGTGCTGAACTTGCCTTGTGGCATCTGTGAAGGGAAATTGTAAAGTGGGGGCATTTTGTGTAATCTCATGATAGCTGGCATGCCATGCTCTTCTCCCTCCCTCCTTCCCTGTCCTTATAATGGCTAAACAATGGTGTCATGGTGGCTATGCTGACACCTTATGACAAAGAGATTGAGAGAGAACTGCCAAGCAGCCAGTGCTTTGGCTCAAATCGAGCTGTGGGTTCCCTGAAACAGGGAAGCTGCTGTTCTGTCAACATCTGCCTGCACAAAAGAATATACATTTCAGCTAAGGGATATTTGAAATGTGCTTGACTCATCTCCCATCCCCACAGTGTTTGAAAAATGGTAATAAATTAAAGTGTTTATCCTGCTTGTTTGCTTGCTTGCTTATATGCCATCAAATCATTTTTGATCCTAGAGACCACATAGATAGATTTTCTCCATGATGAACATTTTATATTTTCTGCCCATGTGGTTTTTTTGGTAAAAATTCAGGAGTTGTTTACCATTGCGTTTTCCTGCACAGTATGAATTGATGTCTTTGCCATTGTCACTAAAGTGATCATCTGCCTCTGGCATCTTCCTGTATCAGTGCTGCCCAGTATAGATACCTGCTTGCTTTAGCTAGGCAGCTGGGATGATCTTCACACTTTAAGTGACCTGCTGGGAATATATGCCCTTGGCTTACATTCCCAACATTCTTCACTCATCTCTCCCAGAACACTTCACTACCACAATGAGGCAACACAGCAGGACTTGGGAGGGTTTAGTTCTGACCACATTATAAACAATGACTTGTTGTTCAATCATTATTACCTTCTCCTGTAAGAAATGGTGTTGACATCATTTGTATGCAATTAATACTGCAAAATCTGTGATAAAATTTAAACCTATGGAGTAGCTCCATTCTAATTTGGTGATTGGGTTCATACATTACGGTAATCCAAGATGTAATTTGTTTGGTTTTAGGTTAGTGCACTGTGAGAATGCTGCTATTGTGATTTATTAAAAATTCATTTGCTTGTTTGTTCAATTTCTGTGTCCGCCAATCTCAGTCAGTGACTTTGGCCAGTTTTTGTTACAGTTAAGAAAATATATTACAATTTTTAAAATATAAAACAATAAAAGCTTTTTTTACTGGTAAAACCAGTAAAAAATCAACAAAAATATTAAAACATTTAGAAAAATTAATCCAGTATCTATAAGTCATACAGGTAAATATTTTTTAAATGCTGACATCATTGCTTGTAATTTGCCTTTGATTCAAAAAAATATGTGTGCATTGTGTGGATATTATTTCATGAATTATGAACAAAATTGGATTTTTTAAATTCAGAAATTAAATTTTCTTCATTTTATAAATTGTAGGAGGATCCATATGGCTTTTCTCTAGTATGCTACCACATCACTATTTTTGAACAAGAATCCAATGCAACCTACAGAGTATTTTTAAAAAGTTTTTGGCTGGTCCTGTCAATTCTTTGACAGTGAAAATTTTGGGGTTTTTTTTATTCTAGAGGAACTGTGGGGCTGCAAATCTATGTATAATTAGATCATGCTCTGTTTTTCTGGTCTTTTAAATTTCAGAAACATGAGTTTCTTCCTTCAAGGTTGATTTTCTAACAACTTCTCACTTGATAGACAAAATAACTAGGTGTCTTTTGCGTCCTATCCCTTTAACCCCCTTTCATGTTTGTCTGCTTCATTAGCATTTATAGAGCCAGACATAGCAGCCTAATATGCGAGCAACTTAGAATTCACTCACTTATATTTGGACCTGTAAATTTCCACTCAAGCACCTGCTGTTCGTGGGATCAATATACCTCACTTTGTTTACTTCTTCCAGCATTATTCTTCCATCTGATATGTACCGTATATGCATCTAGAAAATTTGGGTTGGTTGGAGCACTAGTAATATTAGTATGACTAGGGGATGCTGCAAGCTATGCAGGAGGTTATGATAAACAATCAGGAGTTTATCTCCAAAAAACCTGAAAAACTTGAGGATCTTACTTCAGATATGAAAGATGAAATGGGAGCAGTAAGGGGGGATATTAAGGAATTTAATGAGAAGTTAGAAGAAATACGAGGTGACATGGTGAAGCAGGAGGGAAGATTACAGGAGGTGGAAACCAGGTTAGGTAGATGCGAAGGTCGACTGGACCTTCGCATCTGAATGTATACAGATTTCAGTAAATAGAGCTGTAGAAGAGGAGATAATTTTCTTGGAACTTGAAAGATCTTTTATTTTAAGATTGCAAGATGTAATAGAGGAAAAAGAAGATTTAAAAGGGATTACAGGGGACATTATTTCTGAAATATTGGAAAAAGATAAAGCCATGGTCCTTAGTGATATTGATGAGGTATTCCGGGTCTTTACTACTTATGCGAAGAGATATAATCACCCACGAAAAGTGCATATTAGGTTCAGTAAGAAATCTGTGCGGGAGGAGATCTATAAGAAATCCCGGGACCGAGCCGTAGTATTTAGGGGAAAACAGATTTCAGTGCTGAGGCAAGTTCCAAGATGGGCTAGGGAAATCAGGAGGAATTACCAGCCTTTAACGCTGCAGCTGAGGAAGAATGGGATTATGTATAGGTGGTTATTGCCAGAGGGTCTCATGTTCACATGGAATGATAGGAAAGTGAAAATAGAAAACCATTGGGATGCTCAGGAATTTTATGAACATAACTTTAAATCTATACAACTGGAGCTGGAACTAGAAAGGGAGGAGGAGAGTAGAAGCTCAGAGGAATTACAGGAAGAAAATAGTACGGGAAACCAAGAGGAAAGGAAGAAGGAGGGGAAATTGGAGGAAAAAGGAGGGGGAGGCAAAGAGATGGTGTTCCCAAGAGAAACCCGGCAAACCAAGAAAAAAGTATTAGGAAAATAGGACTAATAGGAGGAGGGGAAGAAAGGAGGGATGGGGGAAGAGGTGCGACCCATTTCTTTGAACGTCAATGGTTTAAATATTCCCTCTAAAAAAAGGAAAATACTAAATAATTTAGCAAAACTTAATTATGATATTACTTGTCTTCAAGAAACTCATATAAAAAAAACTCATGAGAAACTTCTGTTGTGTTCAAGACTTGGGAAGATGTGCCTCTCGTCAGCAGACAAAAGGAAACGGGAGGTGGTGATATATGTGAAGGACCATTTAAACGCTAAGGAAATTTTTAAAGTTGAAGAGGGAAGATTATTGTTAATAGAACTAGAAATAAGGCAACTGAAATGTCTATTGGTTACTATTTATGCCCCAAATGGGAACCAGAAGTCTTTTTATGAAGGTATACATAAAAAATTGATTGAATTAAATTATGACCATGTTTGCCTGATTGGGGACTTCAGTGTTATATTGGACAGTAACCTGGACTATTTACCAGGTACTAAATTGCTGGGGGAAGAGAAGAAAACATACAGGAGGGGGTTGCCAAATGAAGGAATTATGATGAGAGAAGAAGTAGGCCTTCGGGACATATGGAGAGAGTGACACCCAGAGACGAGACAATATACATTTTATTCCCCCCGGCATAAGTCATGGTCACCGATCAATATGGCCTGGATGACACTGCAATTAGGGGAGTACGTTTCCGAGATAGAGATTGGGGTTAACGATTGGGCTGATCATAGCCCTTTGCTTGTAACATGGAGGGGCCAACAGAAAAGGAAGAGATGGAAGATGGATGCGAGGGTGCTGAAGGACAAGGAAGTTGTGACCTGGATTAAGAGAGAAACAGAATATTTCTTTAAAGAGAATAAGAAAGAAGATACGAGTCTGCAAAATAACTGGGATTCTTATAAGGCGTTAATTAGGGAATTGGTAATAAAATATACAATAAGGAAGCGGAGGCTGGAAAGGAAGGAATGATCAAATCTAATAGATGGTTTAGGACAGGTGGAAAAGGGACTACGGAATAAACCGATGGACCAGGCATTAATAAAAGAAAAAAATTTAATCCGCCATAAAATAAATTTAATGGACCAAGAAGAAGTAGCTGAAAAAATTAGGTGGGTTAAACAAGGCTATTTTGAAAACGCTAATAAGCCGGGAAGATGGCTAACCTATAGAATTAAAAAGTTAAGGGAAAGAAGAAAAGTAGGTGGTTTGAAGGATGTGAATGGAAGATGGGTAACAGATGGGGAAGGTATGAAGGGTGGGGAAGGTATGAAGGGAATTGTACAGAAGTTCTTCATGGATTTATACAAGGGAGAGAAAGGGTCAGACCAAGAGATGGACAAATATATAGAGGGGCTGGATCTTCCAACAGTGCCGGAAGAGGTAAGACAAATACTTAACAGGGAAATTTCAGAGAAGGAGGTGGAAGAGGCGATTGGGAAGCAGAAATTAGGGAAAACTCCAGGGACAGATGGGATACCTATGGAATTCTATAAGGAAATTTCTGATACAGTGGGACAATATATGACTGAAGTTTTTAATGGAATCATTTTGGAGGGTCGGATCCCAAATTCCTGGACTGAGGCCTATATTTCCCTGATTCCCAAGGCAGAAACAGATTTATCGTTGATCCACAATTACAGGCCTATATCCCTCTTGAATACTGATTATAAGATCTTCGCTTCAATCTTAGCGGGGAGAATGAAAAATTTCTTAAACCACTATATACATAGAGACCAGAATGGGTTTTTGCCGCAAAGACAAATAAGGGACAATGTGAGGACAATAATAGATGCAATGGAGTATTATGAGACATTTTCGGATAAGGAAGTAGCATTTATTTTTATTGATGCTCAGAAGGCCTTCAATAGGGTTAGCTGGAAATTTATGTTTGCCTTGTTAGATAGGATGGAATTTGGAGACAATTATATATGGGCGATAAGATCGATTTACTGAACTCAAATAGCTAGAGCTTTAATTAATGGGGAAGAAACGGGCAAGATTGAAATTGGAAAAGGCACGAGACAAGGATGCCCACTGTCCCCACTTCTATTTATATTTACACTAGAACCTCTTCTATGGTAAATTAGGAAGAATCAGGAAATAAAGGGGTTGAAGGTGAGATCTGAAGAATATAAAACTCAGGCTTTTGCAGATGATTTGGTCTTTATCATAGAGGATCCCTTAGATTTAGGTAAAAACTTACTTCAGGAGATAGAGAATTACAGCAGAGTTGCAGGTCTCCGAATCAACAACGATAAGACAAAGATTATAACAAAGAATATGACATGGAACCTTTGGAGTGAATTGGAGAGAGAATTGAGGTTTCAAGTGACAAAAAGAATAAAATATTTGGGCGTTTAGATGTCTTCCAAAAATACGTCTATTATGGCAGATAACTATACAAAGCTGTTAGCCCAAACAAAGACAGACCTAGAGAAGTGGGAACATCTGCAACTCTCCCTACTTGGTAGGATAGCTACAATTAAAACCCACATGCTTCCGAAATGGAATTATTTATTTCAGACTGCCCCCACGAGACTGGATAGTGGTTTTTTTAAAACTGTTAGATAGCTACGTGAGGAAATTTGTTTGGCAGAAGAAGAAGCCCCGGGTAAACTTAAAATGTTTCAAGAGGCACCATGTAGAGGGGGATTTGGTTTACCAAAATGGGAGTTTTACTACCAAGCGGCTAATTTACCTTGGATTAGAGATTGGATGCTTTTAAATAGGAAGAGGATTCTTACATTGGAGGGTTATGATTTGTGTCAAGGTTGGCACCACTTTCTATGGAGAGAGAGGGGCAAGAAATGTGGACACTTTAAGAGACACTACCTTCAAAGAATCTTATTAGAATCTTGGGAAGGGGTTAGGAACAGGTATTATTCAATGATCCAGATTTGGTTTGGCCCACTAGAGGCGGTAACACACTCGGCGCTATATAATAAGGAAATATCATTGACCTATCAGAACTTGCTTGATCCCCAAGGGGAGTTGAAGACCCGTGAGGAGTTTATGAACCAGGGCAAGAAGGTAGATTGGTGGGCATATGCCCAAATAAAGTCAAGAGTCAGAAGGGACAAAGGAAAGGAGGGAATCTATAGGTCACTACAGGAGTTAGATAAAATCTTACTGGGAATCGAAAAGAAATTACTTTCAAGGTGCTACCAGTTCTTGGTATAACGATGGATCGGTAAGGAGGTGATTAAGGATACCATGATTGCCTGGGGGAGGAACCTCGGATTTTCTCCAAATCTAGACAAATGGGATGTGATATGGAATAGGAATATGAAACTTACTTTGGCAACCCAAAATATTTATAAAATGGTCTACCATTGGCATATCCCCCCAGCAAGAATCGCAAGAATGTTCCCAGGAGTCTCCCCGGCATGTTGGAAGTGTGGGAATGGTAATGGGACATATTACCACCAATGGTGGACTTGCCCCAAAGCAGGCAAATATTGGTCCAAGGTTCGGAACTGGATAGTGGAAATTACAGGTTATAATATAGAGCTGAAACCAGAGGTTTTCTTATTGGGAATGAAACCAGACAAAATAACTAAGGAAAAATGGTACTTGATCCTCCACATCACTACTGCAGCTAGGATATTATATGCGCAAGGGTGTAAAAATGAATTAATACCCACAGAGAATAAATTGATTTGGAAAATTACAGAATGCACAGAGGCAGACCGGTTAATGAAATTACTTAGGAACCAAAAAGATTCTGATTATTATGAATGTTGGAACTTATGGTATATTTGGGTGAAAGAAAAGAGAGGGAAATGAAATGGATTTTATTAGTGTCCAGAGGGGAAAAAATTGTATAGGCACATATTTGTGTATGTTCGTTGCAATAACTTTGTATGTATATATATGAGCATTGGTTTTAAAAATGGAAATAAACTTATATTTAAAGAAGTTTATAACTCAAAACACATACATGCATGTAGAAATGCAGGGCTTACAATAGGGAAAGGTGCATTAAAATGCACCACAGTAAGAAAATTTAAACCAGGAAAATGTGCATATATACACTACATATTATGAGAAGCATTCACCAAAAAAGGCACGTGAATGTTCACATTGAAGTTAAGTTCCACCAAATATGTAGGTTTGTGCATAAGTAGGCTGTTATGTGCTTCTGATAAGGAATGTAAAAATGGAACAAAGCTAGCATCAACTCATTTGCCCATCTGTACTTTACAGTAATAATATTGGCTCCAAGTTCATTTCCAGACACAATTCATAGGGTTCACTGTGTCATAAAAACTTAAATGAAGCTACCTCTGCCTCAAGAAGCTTTGTATAAGAAAAACATTTTTCAGTTAATGTACTCCAAAATTACCTAGCTTGTTGAAGCATCTTAAATTGTGTGAGGAGACCTGAGCAATACAACAGAAACCTTTGTTCCCGATAATCAGCCCCACTGAACTCTCAAGCTTTAGCACTTTATCTCTCAGTTCTGCCAATGTCTGGGGCACATTTCAGGTTTGTTTTTGCAGTGTGTGAGAAAGAGTATTCTAAACAGTTAGGTTCAAACTGTAGAGGTTCTTCTCTAGAAAGACTTGTCTAGGCCTTCCAGAGCCACCTTTGCAGGCGTAAAACTCCCCTCTGCTTCATGAAGTGTTTGAGTAGCATTCTACCTATGGACATCTGAAAAAGGACAGGTTTTTTTTAAAAGTCAAGATGGGAGCCAGCTATGCAATGGAAGCTCTGGGTTGTGCATTTAAAAAGGGCAGAGTTTTGATTGCACTAGTCTTGCCCACCAGGTTTATATTATATTTCCACAGATGCCTCTGGTTCTGCCAGTCCCATGCTCTTAGATGTCTTACTTCTAGGTAGGACTTCATCCTATTGTGCCATGTTCTGGTATGTTTCAAGGGATTCTTACGTTGATGTTTTGGATTAATTCTTTTTTATTTTGTTATTATGGGCCATTGTGCTTTGCTGCTGCAATAGTTGTATATTACTGTTGCTGTTATACACAAAAAGGTAGGAGATGTGTTCAAATAATTCACGCGCTATAAAAATCACTTTGTTCCATAGGGCACAGTAGTTTTTGAAGGAACTTGTATCTCCTGTTCAGGAAAACATACTTGTTTCAGTTTCAGAAAAAAGGAATTGAAGATATCAAATCTTTCATCCTGTTCTGTGATGTACTGTACCGGGACTGTGCTCTAGGATTTGCTATGAAAGGATTTATGTGAGCGAAATAAGCAAATAAGGTATGATGTGTATCCAACAATAAATGTGCAAAGTCAAGTTTGTATTGAGGAAAACTTGATTTAGCTATTTTATTAATATTGGGGATGGGATTGCTGGTAAAGTTGATAGAGTGCCACTTTTCTATCGAAAATATTGACAATGTCAACGATTCAACAAACCTTTGCTTGGTGTAGGCTTTTACAGGTGATAACCATTGGGGAGGGATGCGGTGGCTCAGTGGCTAAGATGCTGAGCTTGTCGATCAAAAGGTCAGCAGTTCAGTGGTTCAAATCCCTAGTGCAGGGTAACGGGGTGAGCTCCTGTTACTTGTCCCAGCTTCTGCCAACCTAGCAGTTTGAAAGCACGTAAAAAATGCGAGTAGAAAAATAGGGATCACCTTTGGTGGGAAGGTAACAGCGTTCTGTGCGCCTTTGGTGTTTAGTCATGCCGGCCACATGACCATGGAGACGTCTTCGGACAGCGCTGACTCTTCAACTTTGAAACGGAGATGAGCACTGCCCCCTGGAGTCGGGAACGACTAGTTATGCTATATTTAAATTAATCCTGTCATTATAATGTATACTAATTAGAACCTATTTTAGTATGGCCTTTGCTCATGTCTGGAAGTAAATTTTGCAGGCTCAGATTCTCCTTTATGTGTGGATTCAAAATAGATTTATTTTCTTTAACTCTAGGTGAGTGTCATCCCAGTCTATTTGCTCTGTAAGAAATTAAGAAGAAATGGACATTTCTCTATGCTGAATTCTGTATAAAATCCTGATGTGTTGGTACTTAGGCATGTAACCATTCCTACGCCCACATATAATGGTACATCAAGGAGATTTATGACAATGGGAATGTTTTTACAAAGATATTTATAGATGATGAAAGTCACAATTAGGCAAATCAGAACAAGTTGGAAAAGCTCATGCATGTTTTGGTTTTGTTAATATATTCTCCAGTTACATAAACATTGTGGTAGAAATACCTTCCATGCAATCCAATATAAACAATTAAGTTCTTGTTTCTTTAATTTTTGTCATTGGGGGCATATACAAAATATGTTTTTCAGTTCAGTGTAATGTGGAATTATGCCCTTGTTAGATTCTTCCTTTGCCAGACCTAAAAGTGTACAGATTTGCATTTTATAGAAGTCTTCTGATGTTTTGAATGATACAGCTCTCATTTTATTGTAACCTTTATGGTCCCTAGAAATATTCTACCTGACCTTGTTTGAAAATGGCAAGGAATGTATAATTAAGGTAATAACAGCTTTTTGAAATAGAAGAGAAAAAAAATACAATTTTGCTTCCACCAGGGGGCACTGTTGTTGCACTATAAATTGAAAATAAAAACAATTAGTAGATTAAAGGTGAAACTATGAACTTCAAAGTTAGAACTTTTTTATTAGGTTCACATCGTTCTTACTGATTTCTGCAAAGTACAAGAGGAAAGGGAAAATCATCAATCAATCATCTAGCTTTGCAAATTACATTCCTCTTTGCTAGTAAGGCTGTCTTTTGATGTCCTGTTTTCAGAACAATGAACTTTGGTTTCAAATTACATTGTATTTTAGGGTTGATTTTGACTTAATAGTGACTTTGTTGTGATACTGCCATTTAAAACTAATCGATAAGGATCAGAATGGCAATAGAGGTGGTTGTATTAAAAAATTCAAATTGACATGTTATTAGTATGAAGCATCACCTGTGCAGTTTTAAGGAACAAAATGATGAAAGTCAGAGTTTATTTTATATCGAATGACTTGTGAGAAATTCAGTCATGTAGAAAATCTAAGACGTGGAACGCAAGAATCTTCTATTAATTCGAAGATCTGTTGTATTATCTTGTTGCTCTGACCTTTGTGATTTGTGAATGGTTTTGCAAAGATTCTTAACCATAATGCTCTCAAGGAAGAATCATGCCCTGGCTTAGGAGGATTACTTTTTATATCCCCACCATGGTTTGCTATTGATTTGCAGTTGTGCAATCTCTGGAAATCAGTTGTCTGTTTTAAAAAAAATGATCGCCCAGTGCTACATTTGTGCATGCTTTTTGAATTATTTCCAGAAGGCTTCATAGGTCCAATGTTAACGTGTGTTAAATAGGGCCAAAATGAGGTCCTAATGTTTTGGGGTTTTGGGTTTTGGGTTTTTTTGCATATGAAGGGGGCAGGACATAAATGGTTTGCCCCATGAAAAAGAAATTCAACTGGACAGAATGCCAAAATAAAAATTTCACTAAATCATCTTTGAATCATTTTGCTTTCGCTCAGCCTCAAAACAGGTAATCATCCCGGCACATTTAAGACTACTGCAATGTATCCTACGCAAGGCTGCCTTTGAAGATGATGCAGAAGTTGCAGTTAGTCCAAGGTACGATGGTCAGGATGTTGATAGAGATGAACAGCTAGAATAGCCTAACTAAGATGCAGGTAGTCCTCGATTTACAGCAGTTCATTTAGTGACTGTTCAAAATTACAACGGCACTGAAAAAAGTGGCTTATGTCCATTTTCCACACTTAGGACCGTGGCAGCATGCCCATAGTCATGGGATCAAAATTCAGATGCTTGGCAACTGGTTCATATTTATGTCGGTTGCACTGGGTTCTGAGCAGGGGTGGGTTCTAAAATTTTTTACTGCTGGTTCTGTGAGTGTGGCTTATTTTGTGGGCATGGTTTGATGGTCATGTGACAACTCTTTAGGATTTAGCAGAGGTACTGGTCTACCAGGCTTTTAACTGCTTTTTAACTGCTTGCAGAGCTGTACCGTTCTACCCATTTGTTCTTGGAGCATACCGGTCTACCCATTTGTTTTGGGAGCATTCCAGTCTATCTATTTGTTTTTGGAGCGTACCGGTCTACCCATTTTTTTTTTGGAGCGCACTGGTCACACTGCCTTTTACCGCTGATCAGCTGTAGGGCGGCCCTTTGAAGCACTGCGGCAAGAGTTTAAATAGTTTTTTGAAGTATAAATATATTTTTTATGTGTATTAAATTCTATCTATCTATTTATTTATTTATTTATTTATTTATTTATTTATTTATTTTAATAGTGTGTTTCAAATTAAGAATTGATAATTTGTAGTGTACTTCCATGCTTATTTATATAAATATCAACAATAATTCACCGTCATGAGGATGAATGTGGGACTAGGTTATGAAATGTATAATGTGCAGGTGAAAAGAATATATATAGATATGTGAGAGAATAGCAATGAAATGTTAAGTGTAAGATATGATCTATGTATATGAATATATTACTACGGTTTTAATTGTTTTTACAATTGTTTGATAATTTAATAAAGTTTGTTTTTTAAAAGTTAAAAATAAATTAAAATAAAATAATATTTGTGCAGCTTTCTGAGATTTTGAGTGTTCTTGTAGTGTTTCACTCTAACTACACAAACACACAAAATCTCACAAAGCTGTATGTGGAATTTTGTGTGTGTAAAGTGT
>JANHZT010005503.1:71204-85173 GCA_032468215.1 Stegonotus admiraltiensis
TGCTGGATCGCCCTGACCTTGACCGACAGGAAGAATGCTATTATGTCTACTAACAACCCCTCTCCTTAATCCCCCCTTCTACTTTCCCAGACATGAGAAGGTGGCAGCATTGAAGCTTCTGGCCTAATATGGCTTCCAAAGCTGACACGTGGTATGCCATGTTTGGGATTCTGAGGAACTGTAGAGAAGGAGTGTGTTCTGGACAAGGAACTGAAATTAATGGTGTGTGTGTGTGTGGGGGGGATTTGACCTTCTTTGGGTTTATCCTAGTAGCTAAAAACTGCACATGCAGCTTTACCTCTCAAGCTCTACTTACTGAGCTGGAATTCTGAAGAAGAGTGAATTCTGAAGAATACCACTCAGTGGTGGTGGTCAGCTGGTTCAGACCAGTTTGGGCGAACTGGTAGTGGTGACCTGCGGCACTATGCAGTCCTATTTAGTCACATTTTCTAAGCTGCGCACATGGGAAAAGCACATGCATGGAAGGCCAAGTGCATGCGCGGAAGTGCATGCACATTTTTGGTGGACATGGAAGGCCAAGTGCATGCACATTTTCGGTGTGTGGCAAACTGGTGGTAAAATTATGTGAAACCCACCTCTGGTGGTACTGAAGCTGAGTCAGTGGTGGCTTGCCCCTGGTTCGGACCGGTTCTATAGAACCGGTAGTAAAACCGGAGGGAGGCTCCGCCCACCAACCCCAACATCATCAAAACGCTTCTGCACATGTGCAGAATAGCGTGTGTGCACACAGCCCCATTGCAAACCGGTAGTAAAGGTAAGTAGAACCCACTCCTGAGCTGAGTGATCCAGGATACTAAGAAAGAATGATTCCAGAATACACTATACCTGTATTCATGCTTTTGCATATACTGTACAAGTGCAGCTTTCCATTAGACTTCAGTGTAACTGAAGGCATGGAGATTGGGGAGGGGAGGGGCACAAACAACATGCACAATCAGTTCTCCATCCAGTTTAAAGCTTTCCGTTCATTCAGCTGAATGCCTGAAGAGGGATCTGGTTCAATCTAGAATTTCCTCATCCATTGGGAATCGTCACTTGCTTTTCAAAGATTCTGTAGCTCGCTAGTTTTCAACCTGTGGTCCAAAGACCATTAAAGCCGACGATCTTTTGTGTAGATCTCAACATAATTTTTTAAAAGTAGAAGAAAGGATATAATCACAAGTTCATAATAGTTTATCATCTTGTCAGATTTGAGTCATTTGTTTAACTTTTGTGATTTGGCACATGCCATTCAGGGAAGGAAACATGCCTTGAGGCCTGTGTGGTAGTTCTTAAAAACTTTTGATGATGATCTAGTGGTCTGCATAAAGAAAAAGGAGCACTCTTACTGTCGCTCACGTTTGGCTCCTGACCTGCGATGTTAAAATTTCTCTTTTATGTTAACATTTCTCTTTTATGCTCCTTAAGAAACTTGTACCACTCCTCATCTGTTTCATATAATCATAATTTCAGTTGCATTAGCCTTCATTATTGAAAGTCACCTTAAATCTTTTTTGTGGACAACAGATTGTTTTTATTAACAAACTTGAATAAAGCCTAAAGCTAGAACAAAAACTTTAAGAGACCGTATACTTGTGAACACCACATAATGTTTTTGGGCTTATTGCTATTATAGCATACTAAACCTTCTGATTCAAGTGTATTATGTGGGCATAGTTCAAAACTGCATGGATACTTTTATTTAATTTCCAGAACTAATGTTCTGATGTTTCACCAGTTTTCTTCTATGTTTTTAGTAAGTTATTTATCCTCCTGTCACTGAAATAATACTTTAAAGTATAATATCAGAAAATATTAAGTATGACTCTATTTTTTCTTGATGATTGCTTGGGTAATTGACTTCTGCTCATCTTTAAATATGTAACTATTTGCAGACCTTCTAATTTTCTGTTTACCTAAATAGTTTTGTGGTTTTGTGCATCTCTTTCTGGCCTTGGTTACCTACTGTGGACAATTCCTTTAATTCTTAGGAATGTTAAGCCTAGAAGAGGAGTAGGAATCTGGAAATACAGACCAAGATTATCTGCTTTGTTTCAAGCATCATATTATTCTTGCAATAGCATGTTTGGAAATATAATTCTTGGCCTGTTCTAAGCTTTTGTGCTCATCATATAAGGTGCAGTTCGATCCTGACTGGCTAAAGGTTGACTCAGCCTTCCATCCTTCTGAGGTCGGTAAAATGAGGACCCAGATTGTTGGGGGCAATAGGCTGACTCTGTAAACCACTTAGAGAGGGCTGTAAAGTACTATGAAGTGGTATATAAGTCTAAGTGCTATTGCTATTGCTATTGCTACAATATGGGGCGTGTGGTGTATTCACATGTGTCCATTCATTTTAGAACCCTAGGAATAATTAATAGCATTTTAAAGCAGATTTTTCTGAATTAATATCCTGCAATGACAGTATAATATTATTAGCAAATAGATGCTGGGAGGATGGGTATTGGTCTGGCTGCCTTTCTTCTATACAATCTGATGGTGCTTTCAGCATTACAGTCTTGTTTCCAAAGAGATAAGCATAAAAAAGGGCACTGCTAGAAGCATATTTTGTGTCTGGTTGGTTTTTATTATTATCTTCTTCCATTAGTAGGTATAATATTTATATGTGTAGGTCTCTTTTATGGCCAATAAGAGCTGAGCACATCAACCTTGGGGACAAGAACACAAAGAGATAATGAAAACAAATCTTTTGACGTATACAGTACATAGAGTGCAGTTGCATAATTCTCTCTTGCCCAATTTGTAGCACGATTACATTATTCTTTTTGTGGTTTGATTTAGAAATGTTGGATTCCTATACTTTCCTTTCCTTGAGCAATTGCCACTGACTTGCATTCAGTTAAAACTTCACGTCAGTAGCTTGGAGTCAATCTAAAGATAATGAAAATCCAGATGTATTTGGTGGTATTTTCTTCAAATTGTTGGTGGGAAATAATTTGTCTGGTATTTTAAAGGGATTTAACTTATTCCCTGTGACGTGAGAGAGTCATATGATGTTCTTTGTCATTTCAGTTTGACAAAGCATTTGTCAAAGCATTAGATAAAGCATTTGATGGAACTCTGTGTATGTCATGCTTCTGTTTCCTGGAGGGTTTTAACTGACCTACTTTTCCCTTATTGATGGTTTCCTACCTGGTCCCTTTTTGTCATTGAGTACTCCTGATTTATTAAGCTATCTGCTTCAAGGATGTTGTAAAACTGCACATAGGGAATAGGACACAACTGTGAAAAGCAAGAATTACTATGTCAGATAATATCCAATTAAAATCCAGCTAGCACAGGAGGAGAAATTGGAACTAGGGTTTATCATTCATGTAATAGAATATATTGAAACATTAGTTAGAAACTAAGTCATTATGAAGCAGAGATCCCTTTTTCCTCCAGTTACAGGATTATTGCTATTGTACATTAGAATGAAGGAGAGTGTTATGTCATACTCCAGGGCTATATGATGATGAGATCAGGGCAGAGAGGGATGAAAGCTGGAGCATAAAGCTGTTGTATTATCAAAGGATTTATCACCGGTTTGATTGACAGTGTTTGCTATTTAAACCTGAACACAGGTAGAAGACTTTACTTTTTTTTTAAACTTTTATATGAGACTGCCATGAGATTCAAGGAAGCCATTATGTTCTTGCCACATCTCAGTAATTTTATAGCCCTCGGATTGAACTCTGGAAGATAGAAGAATGTTTAGAATAAATAGGGGCAATTTAAATATACCTTAACTCTGGTGTAAAGATGATATGCCTCATATAAAACATATTATGTGATTCCCCTCCCTTTTAAATTAGCAGACCATGGACCAAGCCGGATAGATTTCCTCTAGCCTGTACATGATATAAGCATTTTCAGGTTAAATTAGGTAATATACTTTCTATAGGTATGAAATGGAGAACATTTAATGTCTGAGATGCTGCACATTTAATGTCTGGGATGTCTACACATCCTCTTCATGATCTGTTTCCTTTGTTACCTTCTGGGAGGAGGCTTTGTGGCATCTGAAGCAGAACATCCAGATTCAGCCACAATTTTGTTCCGTACAATTTCAACCTTGTGAATTCTCAGGTTTTCTCTTTCCACTATGTATTCAAGATGGACAGTGATTAATATTTATATGTATTTATATCTTAGGGCTTAGGTATACACATATGTATGTATATAGCATATCTATATGTGTATTATGTATACACGCACTTTTGAGAGCAGGCAACAGAATTTCATTTTTTCATGTGTGCCAGAGTGCCCACTGAAAAATATGACAATAAAGGTTATCTAGCATTTAAACCAAATTGGAGTATCTAAGGACCAAGTCTCTTGATCACCAGAAGCTAGGAACAGAAAAGTCTATCCTGATAAATCTGTCTACCTCTATCAGAAACATCAGACCGATTCGTGGAGAAACACACTTGGACATGGTAATCCAGCCAATGTTTTGGGTTTTTTTTTTTCATTTCCCATCTTTTAGTAGTGAAAGTTTCTTTTTCACACAGGTTGGGTTCCTAAAGTGAGGACATCTCTGCAATGTTATTGGACCATAGGTGTTATGGACCAATTTGTCCATGTATGCTGATTTACATAGCTGCTTGTAAATGAGGTTTAAATTTAACAAATGCTGAAATCTTAAAACCTTATCTGAGTAAATGATGTCTCTGGAGTGATTAGTTCTAAGATTATTATAAACATAGGACTTACTCACTTTACTCTTTTCAGGCCATCACAATCAATAATTAGGTCCTTCTATAGACAAATATTTAAAGACCTTGTCATGTATGTTCTTGTGAGGAGCAGGCTCCACAGACAATTGCTGGCCTTCAGCCCTCCCTTTTGATCCCTTTCCCCAATGTTAGCACTGACAAAGCTGCCTATAAAAGCTTTGCTGTGGAACAGGTATGTGTGCTTCTTCCTGCAAAACAGTCGAAAAGCAGCCAGGAAAAAAAAATGAATATTTTTTCTAAGAGAAGGAAGGGTCAGGAGGAAAGAAGTAGAGAAGCAGATCTATCAAGGAAGCAGAAAAACCTCTGGAGAGAGAAATTAAATTAGGAGTCAAAACAGAATTTGGAGGAAGAAAACCTTGTTAGCAATACTGTGGGGTTTAGACTAGTACGTGAGCAGTAATACAAGTTGTGTTTCTAGTGATCAGTCTAGTGAAGTAGAATTACTATCAACAGGAGAGAATATAGACTGAGACAATAACAGACATAGTTAGAGCTATATGTTCTGGTGCAGTTCTGTATGTTGGATAGTTTGCAAGCGCACAATATCTTCTCAGACTGTAGGGAGAAATACATCATGGTTGTATAAAGACTTGTGCTGTTGATGCATCTCTCGAGTCCCACAAACTGGATATAGTTTCAAAAGAACTTGAGACAATTCTCCATCTTTGAAGAAACTGGTGTGTTTTCTTTCATGAATCTTATTCCACTTGTAGTGTTTAGCAAGGGGACACGATGGCTCAGTGGTTAAAGATACTGAGTTTGTCAGCTGAAGAGCTGACAGCCTGGGTTTGAGCCAAGCTCTGTGCAACAGGTAAGCTCCCCTTACTAGCTCCAGCTCCTGCTCACCTCGTGATGTGAAAGCATGCAAATGCAAGTAGATTAATAGGCACCATTTTGGTGGGAAGGTAACAGTATTATGTGTGCCTTTGGCATATAGCCATGCTGGCCACATGACCATGGAAATTGTCTTTAGACAACGCTGACTCCCTTGGCCAAGAAATGGAGATGAGCACCATGCCCTAGTCAGATACTACTGACAGGGAAACCTTTACCTTTAGTGTTTTAGCAGCTGGGTATTTCTTATTTATTCATTCATCAAATTTACATGGCTTACATATCTCGCCAAATGCAACTCTTATTAAAGAGCACATCTTTAACTTTAAATCTGAAAACTGTACACAACAAAATTTCATTTGGAGCAAAATACGTAAAATTCTTCTATCAATTTCTATAAAATTTGTTATATCTTTTTTCTTTCTTCTCTCAGTGAAAAAAAATCATGTTTGTCTTACAGAGAAAAAGTTGAAAGAAAACACTGTCAAGTATATGGAAGTTCTAGAAGATAAACTGCAAAGGTAAAGACATCCTGGGATCTTTCAAATTTTTAGAAAATGTTTTCAGTACTGCTCTGATTGGACTTCATTCCCCCTCTTATAGATAGGTTAACCTCTTAGAAATCTAACATATTTATTTAGATTATTATTATGTTAACATATTATTATTTATATATCCAGTCTATAGAGAATTAGCTGGTTATGTTACTGAATGTTGGTGGTGCAGTCTTGAAGATTCCTAGTTCTGAGTACAGTCTACTACGATAGCTTATTCCTGCTGTAAGGTATTTGGGACAACAAATGTCATTATTATGAATTCCCTTTATGTATCCAGAGAAATGTGTTGATATACTACATGGGCCTCCAAATTGGTAGAACATGGAGAAATCACAGCTTACCTAGAGTAGCAGGAATTTGCTTGGAGTTTACTAGTTCTTGTGGCATACTGTCCAAAATGTGCCAAACTAGAACGATACTTTTCTTTACAATAACAGGAATGATGCATCTGACTAGGGCTGGTAACAAGGGTGTCCTCAGGAGAGTAAAAAAAAAAAGTCAATATAGTGGCTGTATTATACATACATATGGTCAAAGCCCCACAACTTTTTTCTGTGAGGCTTTGAACACATGGTTGCGACCACTATCTTGACTTTTCTGAGCCCTCTCCCCACTTCATATACCCCCATACTGATAACCTTTTCTTTAATCTTCTCCCAAAGCAGGGGTGCTATTCAGCAGGTTCTAACAGGTTCTGGAGAACTGGTAGTGGAAATTTTGAGTAGTTCGGAGAACTGGCAAATACCACCTCTGGCTGGCCCCAAAGTGGGGTGGGAGTGGAGATTTTGCAATATCCTTCCCCTGCCACGCCCTCCAAGCCACGCCCACAGAACTGGTAGTAAAAAATTTTTGAATTCCACCATTGCCCCAAAGTATTCTGTAAAAGCAGATGTGATAGAAGTAAATGATAGATGAGAATAAATGAAAAGCTTAAAAATGGGGCAACGTTGAGCAGGAAGTAGGATAAAGATATGTGATGTCCCTTTAGTTGCTTAATATATTTGTGGATAAATATATAAAGAATGCTTGTAGTGATGTTGGAGGCACATTGACTGGAACCTGAATGTATTTTTATCGACATTTTATGTTCTGTTGTTGCAAAACTGATTGGTTTCCAGTAAATGTGAAGATGACTTGCACGATATAGGATACCGAATCTGAAAATTAGTGTGTTAAAGACTAAGGTCATTGTGTCTGATAGGAAAAAAAGTGCATAAATAGCACAAAGCTAGAACAAATAGTTTTTATCAAACCTATGTACATTTCAAAATCTGTAAAGGATGCAGCCATCCCTGAGTGCACTGTCCACTCCTTTGACAGATTTGTAAAGTTTATAGATGAAGAAAAATCTTTTTTTCAACATTTCCTGATTTTTTAAAAAAATATATGGACTTGGTCAAGAAACTAGGTGGACAAACTAGGTGGACAAACACTTCTAATTGTAGCCTTGAGTGAACAGGGCTTGACTGACTGACTGACTGACTGACTGACTGGAGAATTCTGGGAGGTGAAGTTCCACAAATCTTAAAGTTGTCAAGTTTATAGTGCTGAATTCATAGTGCTGGATCCATAGAGGATATAAAAGGATTCAACCTTCTTGCTTTCTAAAAATTTCATGCTGAGAAGTGAATTGTTATAAGTTAAGGCTTGAAATGCCTTGTTTACTCTTTGGCAATGAACCAATTTTTCCAAGCTGAATATTTAGCCTCTATGTTGCATGCTATGTTGCATGTATACAAAAAGTAACAGGCAGACCGACAATTAAATTTAAATTTGATTTCATTTCTTTTACATATAATTAAAAATGAGCAAACTTAATATGGTCTCTGTCATGTATTCCATAATGTTCCTCTTCTGACACATTCAAGGACATTCGGTACTTTAGAGGGTGGCCCTGGGCCTCTAGTTGTGCGGCTCTGGATTAAAAAATACATCTATTTAACTTGAAATACTGGAAAATCCTCTATATCGGCCCCCAGTTAGCCTTTTTTTCTGCACCTTTCAGCTGAATATTTCCATGGTTTATTGTATCATGTCATCAAATAATTTCCTGTTAGATTCTCAAGAACTTTGAAGATCAATAAGAATTCTAGTCCTTATATCCCACAAATATAGAAAGCAAGAAAAGAAAATTATTATTTAATCCTTATTCAGATAAAGCTTGTTTCCTCTATTTCATTTCTGGAACTCCTGTGGAGATTAATCTTCTAGCTTTGAAGAGCTCTGTTGCTTCCCTTAAGGCTTTGGTTGCCTCTTAAATGGCTTATCTCTTGGTGTTGTGTTTCCTTTATAACAGGATTATCTAGGTATTTACATTTTTAAAAAGTTCCTCATATGAATAGTTGTTTTTAGAAAGGGGAAGGTTGTTGTGCTGGTTTCTCTGTACCAGTATATATAGAATATTTTATTGTCACTTTGAAGCAACCAAAGGACATCTAACTATCTTGTAACATACACTAATTAAAGATTGCTGAACTAACTGGAAAATAATATAACAATTTGAAGGAAGGCAGATTTGAAAAAGTGATGGTTTATATGAATAAAAAGGTTTGAAAAAGTATAGTGAACAATATTGCTATAAATTAGATTTAATTTTTTTTTGTATCTCATGCTTTTCTCCGGTTTACCATTTTTTATTCCTTTTCTGACCTCTGCATAATATTGCTTACACTAAAATCTGTAATCTCTCTCTCTCCCTCCCTTCTTCCCTCCCTCCTGCCATATATGCACACATGCACGTAAACATATCTGAATATTAATGCTTTATGTTGGTCAATACAATGCTAAGTAAACCTAAGATGAAAGCTGTAGGTTTATTCAACATTCTATAGCATTTAGTTTAGTTTAATTCTATTCTTATAGACTAAGACAACAAATCAAACAATAAATAAAATGTGACAGTTTGAATAGAAGAAAGATAGAATATAAAAACAATAAACCATGGCATCAAGCCAATTGACATTCATAGTTATAGTCCTATACTAAAGATTGCCACCTATAATAAGTAGAATTTAATTGGCTATTCCTTGCTGGCAAATTCTACAAGTAATTGCATAACATTGTCAATTTTAAATGTTTCGTTTGATCATGGTCAGAAAAAGAATGGGAGTAATATTCATCTAGTACCTCAAAATGTTGCCTAGAAAGCTATATGGAATTTTTATTGTGGTTGCCAGGATTCAATTCTGACTCCAAAGAGACCAAATCAGGGGTGGGTTCTACTTACCTTTACTACTGGTTTGCAATGGGAGCCTGCGTGTGCGCTTCTGTGCGTGCGCAGATTGTCAATTATGACATCTGGGTAGGTGGGTGGAGCCTCCCGCCACTTTTACTTCTGGTTCTAAAGAACCAGACAGAACCGGGAGCAACCCACCACTGGACCAAATGGTACCTAAAATCTCTGTAAAAATCACAATAAACTCGGCATAAGCTGATAATTCCACAGTTCCAGCTCTACCAGGACAGATGCCTTGTTATCTGTTAACAGATGGATTTTCCTTAAAAATGGAGCAAATGTCTGCTGGAATGAATGTTGCAGTTATGATCACACTGAAGAGATGGGGGTGTTCTTGTAAATAAAAGCCCTAACAGTATTCTTCCCAGATAGTTTTTTGGAATGGCACTCAGTTTGAGAGGAATCTAATCTAGCAAGCAACTCCCACTGTGACTTTGTAGCATCCTATTGTGGGTTCTCTGGTGTGGTGACTACCACTTGGCTCTAGCACTTTATTGCGCCCACCTCTTTGGTGTTTTTGGCTGACCTCCCATCTATCACTTTTGCCAAGTCATTTTGTCTGGTTCATGTGACTTCCATGGGTCTTTGCTATCTTTGGTTGCTCTGCTGATTCAATTGTTAATGCTCATCTGTCTTTGACAGGTGACTCAAAGTGCTACTTTTAAGGTTACTTAGTAGAGGTAGATTTTTTCATATTTGGTCAGATTGAAGTTCTGGATGTGAGAGAAAGAAAAGGAAGAGTTTGTAATATGGGGCTTTCAATGTCCTCAAAGGGTCCTGAGCATTTACTACATTTCATTGGGATGGTACCTTGATAATTTGATGAATAATGATCAGATTTCCATTTTGATAAAGAAAACTATACCAGGAATGAAAGGAAAACCATTATTTTTTGTGTCTCTGTTAGGGAAATATTTTTTATAGTATTTGCCCAGTGTCCCAAAATGATGGTATTGTTATCTTATTTTTTGAAATATTAATGTAATATATTTGTTCTTACATTATTTCTGGTATATGATTATTGCATATTGCCCTGTAAGAAGTTTTCAATGAAAATCAGATTAAAAAGTACAAATAGTATGCTATCTGAATATGCTTACATGATATTCAGAACCATTAATAGAAAGTTTAGATTTTTTTTAAATGGATCCCAGTTTCCAGCGCAGAGTGGCCCAAGTCCTGATCAAGACTATATAAAGAATGTGGCTTTGTTTTATATTCTAAGGGACAATTTGAGTAAATATAAATCCAACTTTATCTAATATTACACTTTGTGTGACTATAATATTCAAAGGAGTCTTTAGGGGCACTTTCCTTGAAAGTACAGGCACAACATTGCATTGCTGGTAGAAGACACTGCCCTTACTGTGCCTTTAAGTATGAGGAGATTATGCCATAGAAATAAATATCACAAACATTAATTTCTGGGGAAAAGCAGGCATGCAGCTGTAATAGCTTTTGGTCACTGATAGGTTTTACTGCCCTGATTTTGTGTAATCCTTATCACCATGGATTCTAGTAACGATTTCCATAAACAAATCATACCCTGTAATTGTTTTTGTCCTTCTAGAATCCCATGAAAATCAATTTTGATACTGTTTTGAGAGCAAAAAACAAGATTTTCAGCGCGGAGGGTTGTTATTAACTGCTAACTCTTTAAAAAGTTATTTTTATCCTGTCTGGATGTATAGTGAGCTCAGGATAATAAAACATGCTATTATTACATCTAGTTTTATTTCTTTTTCCCCTTTTGCCATTTTCTCCTGTCTGTTTTGTTGGTAACCAGCCAGCCTTGTTTTGTTGTCTGACCTGAGACTTTAGAGCATAGGGATAAACTTATAATTAATAAATGATTTACTTATTTGTTGAGCTCTGTTGCACCCTCTTTTTTCAAACTGTTTACAAATGACATTGTATCAGTTCAGTAATCATCATCATCATAATGATATCTCAATCATTTCTTCTGAAAGACTGCAGTTGTATTTATCCCATGTTGATGCAAAATTTCACAGTATCTCACGGACCAGACAGTGATGGATTCTAAATCCCTTATCGCTGTTCTTTCAGGGTCCAAACTACTTTTTATTTGTATCAGTCAAAATAAATAGCATTTTTTAGGGGAAGCCATTTAATGTGGTTAGGTGATTATCCTAAATCTGAAAAAGATTATTTTCACTCAGTGAAAAGAGAGAGGAGTTGGAGAAAACATTTTCCTCTGGGTAGACATCTCTTTCTTCTTGGACCCTTGGTGAAGGCACAAACTCTTTTTGGGGATTCCATCTTTTGGCTAAGTTGCTGCTGATTTTGAACTGTGGGTTTCCCATTGCTCGCCTTCTTCTTTTCTGGGTGACAGCCAGAGGAGAGATTGGTGGGGCTGGGGTGTAAATGAAGAGGGAGCCCTTAGCTCAGGGATGGGCCACCCTGGCAACTTTATGACTTGTGAACTTCAACTCCCAGAATTCCTGAGCCAGCCATTCTGGGAATTAGGGTCACCAGATCATGAAGTTGCTATAGTTGTGTACGCCTGCCATAGCCAGATGGTGAGAGCATCAGATGAGGGCCCCCTTTGAGTGAGATTATTGTGAATGTATTTGTGTGGGTGGAGTGGGGAGGGGGGTCACAGGATATCCTGATGACACTGAGAGCTAGTAAAGCTAAAATGATTAAGGTACTTGGTTTCCCTGGGATGAATGAAATGGAGGACATTGGGAACTGGGAGGTCTGGAGTGGGGGATGGTGCTACCTTTAGGGGATGTACAGGTGTGCCAAAGTATTATAGCAATGGGGGTATTGGGAGTCAGGGGAGACAGGAAGTGGACAGTTCTTGGAGAATGTGGGACTGGCCATTATCTTACACTGGCTTTGCATTCAAGTTCTATGGTCTCAGTCCTTGTACCCAGTCAGCAGACCTTCAAATGCCCCAGTTTCTGGCTACTGCTTTTAAATATAAGGTCAGACTGTAATAAGGTCTCCTTCCTCTGCAATCCAATCACTGATGAGAGAATCAACTGGGCATGTGTTACCGAGGTTGGGCCCAGAAGGTGGGGGCATTTTTGGAGATACACCCATCTGGGTTCCAGGTCTGACTTCAGTTGAGATTTCAGGCCAGGAGTGGAAGTTTGGCAATTGTCATCTGGGAATCCCTTATAGCTTTTAGGGATGCTGCTCCAGAGATTACTGGGTTTGACTCCCTGTTTCTTAAGTTGGGCTGTAGGAATCAGTTGGGATTGTTGTTGTATCAGCCTCCCCGCTGCATGGCATCCTCCCTGCCTGTGCTCCTTGACTATTTTTGGGTTGGTGGTGGAGTTCTTTAGACTTATGATATAATACAGTTCAATTTAAAGCGACTATTAAGACCTACTTTGCAGTGATAAGGGTGGTGAAACATTATCCATAGACTGATGTCCTGCTGCCTTATGTAATGTGATATGTGTCCTCTTGCATAGGAAGTCTTGGCAAACCTTTTGCAGGGATGTGCAAAATAATTTTTTTTGGCATTTGTCAGACAAAGTTGCTTGATTCTTTTGGAGATGGAGTCCAGCCTTGTTTCCTTAAGGAATAATAATTCTGTAAGAAGGAATTTTTAATACAAAACTGAAGAATAATCCTTTGATAATTTATTTCTTAAGGATAATAGTTCCTTAAAAAGTAACATTTGGTAACAAGTTTGGGAAGCCTGTTACAGCTGCACCTAAGAAACTCAAAGACCGTATCCAGGTGATAGTCTTTAGTTGTCCAGCTCAGTCACTTCTAAGAGGAAAAGGACACAGTATTCCTGATTAGGAAGGAAGACCCTTCCTCAAAATTATTCTGAGAAAGGAATTACAATTGTATCAGCAGGAAGAAGTGCGCTACAATTGCCAAAAAAGCCAACACAGTTCTAGGCTGCATTAACAGAGGGATAGAATCAAGATCATGTGAAGTGTTAATACCGCTTTATAATGCCTTGGTAAGGCCACACTTGGAATACTGCATCCAGTTTTGATCCCCACATGATAAAAAAGGTATTGAGACTCGAGAAAGAGTGCAAAGAAGAAGAACAAAGATGATTAGGGAGCTGGAGGATAAAACATACTAAGAATGGTTGAAGGAATTGGGTATGTCTAGTTTAGTGAAAAGAAGGACTGGGGTGATATAATGGAAGTGTTCCAATATCTAAGGGGACTGCCACAAAGAAGAGGGGGTCAGCCTATTCTCCAAAGCATCTGAAGGCAAGACAAGAAGCAATGGATGGAAACAAATCAAGGAGAAAACCAACCTAGAACTAAGGAGAAATTTCCTGACATTCAGAACAATTAATCAGTGGAACGACTATGGGTGCTCCAACCCTGGAGGTTTTTAGGAAGAGATTGGACAATTGTTTACCTGAAATAGTATAGAATTTCCTGCTTGAGCAGGAGGTTGGACTAGAAGACCTCCAAGGTCTCTTCCAACTCTGTTGTTCTGATATCTGTAAAGACAAGAAAGGCAGCCCTGAGCTTTCCTTTCCAGATCTTGGGAGATTATGTTTCCCCATAATCATTCTTTCCTCTAAGGCAGTGGTAGTCAAACCTCTCTCTCTCTCTCTCTCTCTCTCCCCCTCTCTCCCTCTCTCCCTCTCCCCC
>JANHZT010005504.1:25735-60447 GCA_032468215.1 Stegonotus admiraltiensis
TGGTGAGATTTGAACTTGCAGTAATTGCAAGCAGCAGATGTTAATAACAGTGTTTTAGTCCACTGTACTACCATGGCAAATTGCAATCAGGTGGCACAGCAGGGGTGGTACAGCAGTCGGAACTTTGAGGACAGGTAGTAAATCACTTTTTTTTCCAAGGCTGTCATAACTTTCATTAAATGGATGGTCATAAGCCAAGGACTACCAGTACAGTATTGCTACAAACCCAGCCGACCACTCACAAAGAGGAGCCATGCCCACCTTTGACTGACACTCTACTTGCACCTTTAACTGAACTGGCAAGCCTCGGTGATCAATGTCTAAGTAACTTTGTGCAGCACATTCTAGGTACAGCTATATTTAGAAACGGTCTAGAAACTGCAACTAGTGTAGACCCCAGTTAAGCTACACAGGGCAACACCAGTCTTGAAGGATAAACACCAGTCACGGAGCATTAAGTTTCGACCTGTGATCTATGGGCCCCAATTTAATCGGTCTGACTTCAAACATTTAAAAGACTGCTTCCTTCAATTCCATCTAACTCCCCCCACCCCCAGCACTAAAATCAACTGCTTGAACCCCCAGAGGTTGATTTGGTTCATAACAGCAGGGCCAGCTTAATGACAGCACTGCAATTATGAATTTTTTTGCTGAGGGAAGTACAACTTGGGGGAGGGGGGTGTCCTTGGTGCTCTCTGAGCTTGACTGTATCCTTGCAAACATTTCATTACTGAACTAGGTTGGTTGGTTGGTTGGTTATTGATTGATTGATTGATTGATTGATTGGTTGGTTCGATTTATATGCCGCCCTTCTCCGGAGACTCAGGGCGGCTTACAATGCTTTAAGCAATAGCCTTCATACTTTTGTATAGACCTGCTTAGTAGGGCTTTCGGGGGCCCCCGTAAGTGGTGTTCTTTCTTTATACAAAGTCAGGTTATTGCCCCCACAATCCAGGTCCTCATTTTACCTACCTCGAAAGGATGGAAGGCTGAGTCCAAGACCTGAGTCTTGAAAGATGTTATTTATTTTATAACAGTTAAGCCTGTTTTGGACTTATGCGGTCATTTTTGTCAAGCTCCCATCTTGAAATGGAGAGGACCTGTTTCAGAGGGTAGAATAGAAAGAAAGGTGTTTGGGTCAATGCTGTTTCATCCATTCTTGGCAATCAGAGTTGAAGAGCGTCTAGGATCTACAAAATATGGGGTGGGGAGGGGAGAATTCATGTATAGTTCAGATTGCTCACTCCTGCCTTAGTTAAACATTACTCTGTTGATTTGCTCTTATTTGCATGCCTGAAGATGAAACCTGTTATAGACAATGTCATTTTTTTTTTACTACTGGAAGGAAGGAATAATTGTTCTAAGATGTTTCTTGAAACTAAATCTTCAAAGTGTTCCTTTGGCAAATTTTCTCTTCCTATCAGCATGATAATTAGCAGCAACTTGCTCTTTCTGTAGATATATTTAGATGGGCTTTTATACACAAAATTTTGGTGAAGTGTTTTGAACATTCAAAAGACCTAAGCAGTGCTACAAATACGGCAAGGTCCTTCCTATTTTTTTTATCAAGAGAAAAGCCTAAGGGTATGAAGTTTCTCTTTCCCTAGATCAGCAAAGCTTCTGGACCACCATCACCCACCAAGGATAGGAAAAAGGATGTCCCATCCCCACAACGTAGCCAATCCAGTCCACATCGTCGCAATAGCCGGACAGAAAGGCGGTAAGCCTGCAATACTTTGCTTTGCCTTTATATAGTTTTTGGTTTCCTTGATTGTGCTTTAATTTAAGTGCACATAACTTTTTCTCCTACGTGAGTAGAGACATATTTTACATAATTCTTCTTGTCTCAGTATATACACTTTGCACCTGCTTTCCCCCCTCTGCTTGTTATTGCTCCCAATGACATTTTGAAATTAAATGATTGAATGATCAGTCTCGTGGATTTTAGAGAATGACCGTTAATTGAATTATAACTTCTTTCCAACAGAGCAATATTTTGCATATTTACATGCAATTCTAGGGGACATAATGGCTCAGTGGTTAAAGACACTGAGCTTGTCAGCTGGAAAGCTGTCTGTCTGGGTTCGAGATCTGAGTGCTGCATGATGGGGTGAGCTGCCATTACTTGCCTCAGCTCCTGGCTACCTAGGAGTTAGAAAGCATGCAAATGCAAGTAGATTAATAGATACCACCTTGGTGGGAAGGTAACAGCCTCAGCATATAGTCATGCTGGCCACATGACCACTGAAATGTCTTCGGACAATGCTGGCTTCCTCGGCTAAGAAATGGAGATGAGCACCGAGCCCTAGAGTTGGAAATGACTGGACAGGGAAACCTTTACCTTCACCTTTACCTTACATGCAATTATGTTCTTTGCTGAATTGTGTTATTCCCAACAAGGGTGCTTGTTAGAAATCTGAGTTAGAATAGATATGGATATCCTTGGAAAGCATTGCACAGACTCCTCCCTTCTGTGAATACTCATCACAGAAAAACAGCCGATGCCGTCTGCAAGAAATTGCCTTCGCCCATTGCATTGTATTGTAAGCTCATTGTCATAATGAAAGCTCATTAATAGAAGGAAACAGGCACTGCTTCCAGTCTCTGTCTCATGCCCCCATTCAAGCAACAAAAGGATGACAAGCCTCTTCCTGACTTATTGTATGACTCACAGAAGGAGAGGAGATACTGATGTTGATTGAAACTTAGCCTGGTAGTTTTGCCAAGTCAAGGCTTTGAGAACTCTGCTTTAATTATGTCCAGAATGTATGCTTGAAGAATATGTGGGATGATTACCTAGTTAAGCTCTGCAGATAATGGTAACCATTTAAGATACTAAAATAGTTAGACTTTTTCTTGTTAGAAGGGGCAGACGCTTTTCATTTGCTCATTTGCTTTTCTTCTTCTTCTTCTCTCCATTGTGCAGACCTTCTGGAGACAAGAAACCTACAGAACCCAAAGCCATGCCCGATCTTAATGGTTACCAAATCAGAGTATAAAGATCTTCTCATTTGTGGATCACTTGGTGGAAAGCATTTGAACCAACACTACCTATAAGATGTGCAGTGTGGGAGGGGATGCAGAGGGTACAAAGTGCATATTTTCCAAGGTATTTATTTACTCGGGGTGATATCCTGTAAATTAGAGGATAGCCATTTCTTTGCATTATATCAGGAACTAAATACACCAACCAACCAACCAAACAACCAAACAACCAAACAAACAAACAGATCTTCCACCAGTTATTCGTTATTCTACATAGTGGCAAGAGAAGATACATCTGCAAAGTAACAGTAAAAGCCCTTTCGGTGCTGTTTCTCAGCCCACGCAGAAGTAGAATGCTTTTGACTTCAGAAAGCCCCATAGTAAGTTATATGTCTCCTCTCTGCTTTTGAAGGAACCAAGTTAGCAGGAGATCTCAGGAGAAAGATGGGCTAGAAGCAAAAAAATACTGACTCCTATGGAAGAATGTCTTAATTTGTATTTTCTGAGAATTTTAATATTTTTAATAACTTGGGGAGTGGGGAAAGCATACCATATTGTTGCATATGCTCCAAAACCATCAATGTGATCCTAGTGTTTTTGTCTCAAATAATGGATTGCCTAGGATGAAAATGCACATCATGCAACTCCAACTGCAAACTGGCTAACTGGATCAGTGGTGGGTTTCCAATTTTTTTACTGCCGGTTCTGTGAGCATGGCTGGGTGGGCATGGCAGGGAAAGGATACTGTAAAATCTCCATTCCCACCCCACTCCAGGGGAAGGATACTGTAAATTCTCCATTCCCTCTCCAATCCAGGGGAAGGATACTACAAAATCCCCATTTCCTCCCGACCAGCTGGGACTTGGGAGGCAGAGAATAGATGGGGGCGGGGCCAGTCAGAATTTTTACTAGCGGTTCTCCGAACTACTCAAAATTTCCGCTACCGGTTCTCCAGAACTGGTCAGAACCTGCTGAAACCCACCTCTGAACTGGATCCCCAAGATACACATTTTGTAAATAGAAGATAGTATAGGAACTGCCTGTGTTTTGGGGTATGGACGTCAGACGAATGCTGTAGCTTAATTGGCTTGTCATGGCAGTACCCGATTGTGATGCATTCTAGAGATTAATTGGAGACCAGGTTTCCATTTTCCTCACTTTCTGGTGCTATTCTAGATTTGACTGTTGTTAGAGTAATAGAAGCTTTCGGGTGGCAGCAGAATAGCCCCAACCTGATACTCTCCATACGTGTGGCATTGCAGTCTGGCCATCTGGAGGGTGTCTAGTTGAGTGAAAGCTGCTGGGTAAGCACATCTCCTGTTTCTTGGAAAAGAGTGTCTTATTTATAATAACATGACCCTTGCTCTTTCTCCTGACAAGATGTGAATTCATTCCTGCTGTATGAAATTGTATACTGAGGGTTCCTAGAGTGTGTCAAGTAGTAGCAGTGTATTTAGATTATTAACACAGGGATCAGATCCTGGGATATGTCTCTTTTTGCATTCTCTTTTCTGATTCGTTCTCCTCCCTTCTTGACTTGCGCAAAGTGGGTAGAAACACAGAGTTTTTCTGTGGAACCAGTATTTTATTGCCTTTTCTTAAGACTATATTTTAGGGTGAATTTGCATTATTTTAGTAGTGCATCTTTTTCTCTTGGATGTTTTATTAAGTAAATATGGTTACTAACATTGGCAGAAGCCAAACTTAGTTATGAACCTGCTCCATAGTTCAGTGCATATCCCTTTGACACTGAACTGGCAAACTGGAAATAGGTTGGTAGGCTTTAGAGGCACGAGTAGAAAACTCTTTAGTGGCCATTGTTAAAAAGATGTGTGGACACTCAGAAAGCAGGAAAACCTGGACATTTAGTATTTAACAAGTTATGTGAAAAGGAATGTGATAGGCCTCGTTAGACAACAGTAATTTGAGAAACCTCTAAGGAATATGATGCTAAGTCTTCACTTAACCATAGTTTATTAGCTAAGCATCTCGTACACTGTACAGTTAGTACATGGAGATTGTTGAAAGATGTGATGATCTATAATGTAAGGAAAGAAACCCAGAGAGATCTTAAAACACTTGACCAACTCTGTTCTCCAATTTAGGATGTAGCTTTCCTATAAGTGCAAGAAAAATAGATTTTATTGTTATTGTTCCCTACAATCTTTGTCACACATATTTATTATCTTTCAGGGTTTTTAAAAACATGTTTTTGTAGCAGAATAGACCTGCTATGAATTAAACACTTAAGATTCTGATGTGCCTTGCATGTCTCTACCTATAGAAGCAGAGAGCATTTCTGGTGAATAGTATTTCATTTTATATATACTGAGAAAGGGGGGGAAAAGGGATGATATGGCTCAAAAACGGGGAAGAGATCTACAATACATTAGATAGTTTAGAGGCAGTGACAAGGAAGCATACATGAAATATTCCCACACTGTTTTTAAACTGTTGCATACATATAACATTTTGAGAACATGCCATGTGTTATCACATAGAATGACTACCAATGTAGGATATACATATTCATAACATGGCTACAATATGGATATGGCCAAGCATAAAATGCCTATTTACTAGAAAAGAGCCTGGAATGATGTTCCCTGTCATTTCCTCTAGCCCACGCAGATTGTTTCGTATTTTATTTTACTCTAGACTTTTTTCCTAATTAAAGGGGAACATTTTCAGAAAAATATTTAACCTATCATTACTATTTATGAAATACTCTTATGGAGTTGTGTGGGATCCAGTGGCCTTCTTCAAAATAAAGATGTTATAGACCAGGGCTGTCAAACTCCTGGTCCATGGGCCAGATGCGTCACGTGCTAGCCACGCCCCCACCTGGTTTACCGAAGGGGGAAAAAGTCGCGATACATCACATGACACTGCCATGACGATGTGAGTTTGACACCCCTGTTGTAGACCATTAATTTAGAGCAGGCCAGCTTCCATATATTTGTTGTAATTAAGACTAGGTGGAAGTATCCTATTAGCCCCACCATATGGATTAGGCCAGGATGGCTAAAACTACTTTTCTTGAGATTGGCTATAATTACAGGATCTTACAAGTCTCATTGTGCTGTACTTCCCCCCCTATTGTACTCCTGTGAATTAGTGAAGTGTCTGCTTCAGCCACTTCTAAATATTTTTTTGTTTGTTAAGGTATGTTTCACTGCTGCTTTGGTAACAGAGCTTGCATATCTCTGTCAAAATCATATTCCTTACTCTCTACATATCACATTAATCCTCATGGGGACCACTTTAGTGATCTTATTATATGTGGCATAATAGTACAGAATATATACAAGTATTCCTGCCCAGAACAAGCATGTCACAAAGATGTATTTAGAAAAGTGTTGTCTGAATACTTTTCATTTTTATAAAAGTAAGGGAGAAAATATAGGAATTGGACAATATATATCTTTAATATTTTATTGTGGGTTTTTTTTTAACATCACGCCTAGTTTTTAGGTAACATATAGTGAGATTCTAATGAAATTGTATATTAATCTATCAGCAGTTGCCTGTGCAAAATACTTAAGCATCCTCCTTTTTTAAAAGTTTCACTCATCAGGGTTGTATTCATTTTGTACTTGGTCACCATTATTGATATATTTTGCAGCTGTTAAGCCTTCTAAAAAATAAATGGCAACAGCAGGGAAAGCCTTGATATGGTGGTGACTGAAATCAATGTTAAGCCTGATTTATTGAAAAAGTTGAGCCAAATTCCAAGATGAAATGGGAAGAAAGCATTACATCTTTGGCATTCAACATTTAGTTGAGGCCTTGTATGAAATGATAGCTGCCATTAGTTCTCTTTGAAGAAAGGCTCCATTCTGAAGCATTCAAAATATTTCGGTTGTAAGTAATAATAGGAAGGTGAAAATACATAAAACATACAACTGAACTTACATCCTTTGACCAGTCTCTGACTGGATGTGTCCCTGAGTTGGATCTGAGACAGAAGAATTTAGTTGAGAAATTTTAGGGATTCAAAGTAGAACTACAAATTTTGATGGATAACTTAATTGCATATACTTAGTGCAATGTTTCTCAACCTTGATCACTTTAAAATATGTGGACTTCAACTCTTAGAATTCGTAGCCGACAAGCTGGCCCTTGAGTAGTAGTAGGGGGAAAATTTCCATCATGGGAGGCTGGCCTCTCTGTAACTTGAGGCCAAACTTTTAGAACAACTTCTAGTTTGCCTTTGCCTTATGCAAACCCCACAGCAGTATGGAGGAGAGGTAGTGAGATAAAATCAGAGCAATCCATGCACACAGAAGAGCCTCAAGGTGCTTTAGGCTGAGAAGCCTTGAGTCTCCAGCTGACGGACTCCAGTGCCCATCAGCCACAATCAGCATTGTTAGTGGTTGGGAATTATTTATCTTTCTAGTTCTTCTTAGAATGAAGAGGGCAGGAAGTTAAGAACTAGTAGAATCTTTTGACATGATAAAGCTCTATCTAGTAAATTAGGGTCTGATGTAACAGGATCTAATATTGACTTCTGCCAGTTCACTGTCCAGAAAATCTAGGTTCATCCAAAAAATCCAGTTTTGAGCATTACAAGTTTTAAAGATGAGAAAACGGAACATTATTTTCTGAAGATGCTATGAAAGTGAAAAATTTAACTGAATAATGTTTCCCCTTCTGGTTTGTCTCCCAGCCTCAGTAATTCTGCATACTTGCCTACAGTCTTTGGAGCTTCTGGTGAATGTTGTCAAAGAATAGGAAAGGTTTCTTTATCTCCTGTCAAATCCTAAAAGAGCTTGCTGACCTTATTTGTATTAACTGCAGAACTGAAGAGGAGGGGGTGGAAGTCAACATTTCACAGATAAGTCCACCAAGGAGTCATTCAGTGTTTGAGCTGAGGTTTATAAGAGCCACTTATTATTTTCCTCTAGAGAGACACTAGACTGCTTGAACAGATGTCTGGAGACCCTCTGGGATGGGGGAGAATTTAGAAGATGAAACTTAATCTGGACAAGGCAAGATTAGAGGTTGCTGGGGATGAAAAGTAGCTAGCTGGCCAGTCTGGTTAGATCATTATGTGTAGTGTTAGATGAGGTTGCTTTTCCAGACAGGTCAAAATGAACACTTTGGGAATTGTAGCTAAGCGGGGAACTTAAGGTGGCTTCTATGCCTGGGAATAATTTGTATGAGCTGAAAGTGCTATGCCAGTTGTGACACTTTCTGGAAGAAATGAATCTTAGCTTGGCAGTTCATGTATTAGTGACACTTAGAATCATAGGGCTGGAAGGACTCTTCAAAGACTTCCAGTCCTTTTGCCCATGCCAAAAAACCTTATATCATGCCATACAAATAGTTGTCCAATCCTTTCTTGAAAACCTCCAGTGATGGTGCACCCATAACTCTGGGTGGCAAGCTGTTTCATTGGCTAATTGTTCTCACTGTCCAGAAGTTTCTCTTTGGTTCCAAGTTGGATCTCTCTTTAGCAAGCTTCCACCCATTGCTTTTTGACCTATCCTCTGAAGCTTTAGAGAATAAGTTGACTCCCACCTCTCTGTGGCAGCCCCTCGTGTACCCAAAGACAGGTATCCTGTCATCCCTAATTCTTATTTTGGTTAAACTAGTCATATCCTTTACAGTTCCCTTAACAGTTCCTCGTACGATTTATCGTATAGACCCCTTCTCATCTTAGTTGCTCTTGTCTGCACTTTTTCTAGGGTCTCAACATTGTTTTTGTATCCCGATGACCAGATTTGGATTAAGTATTCCAAGTGTGGCCACACTAGTGCATATCAAGCAGTACTTTCACTTCTCATGATCTTGATGTTAATGCAGCCTAGAACTGCATTGGCTTTTTTGGCAGCTGCAGCACACTACTGGAACATACTTAAGTGGTGATTCACTAGGACACCTAGATCCATCTCACGGTTAATGATATAGAATAGCCAGGTATTGTCTATTCTATATTTGTGCATTTGATATTTCCTGCCTAGGTGCAGAACCTTACTTTTCTCACCACTGAACAACATCTTGTTGGATAAGACCCAATGCTCAAGTCTGTGAAGATCCGTCTGACAATTTCTATCTTCCAAAGTGTTAGCAATTCGTCCCAGCTTGATATCATCTGCAAATTAGATGAACTCTCCCTCTATCCCCTCATCTAGATCATTTATGAAAACGTTGAAGAGCACTGAACCCAGACAGAACCTTGAGGTACCACACAGCATGCTTCCCTCCATGTAGATATAGTTGCGTTGAGGACTACATACTGAGGGCAGTTGATCAGCCAACTGTGAGTTCATCTGGTGGTAGTACTGTCTATCCCACGTTGTTCTCTCTTAGAACTATTCTAAGAAGTAGATTATGGTCTATTGTGTCAAATACTTTACTGAGGTCTAAGAATATTACATAGCATTTCCCTGATACACAGACTTATTGACTTTATCGAAGAAGAGAATAAGTTTGTCCTGCAAACTTAACAAACCTATGCTGGTTTCTGGTAATGGCTTGTTTGTTTCTAGATGCTCTCAAACCTACTGCTTGATTATCTTTTCCAGGATTTTCCCAGGCATTGATGTCAAACTGATTGGTCTGTATTTTTCTGAATCCACTCCCCACACCCTTTGTAGATTGGAACCACATCAGCTCCCCCTCCCCCCTTTTCTGGGTAGTTCCCCTGTACTCCAGGAGCTGTGAAAGTTTTTGCTCTGTGGTTCCAGGATCATATCTTCCAGCTCCTTCACAATCCTGGGATGTAAACCTTATAGCCTTGGCGATTTGAACTCATCTAGGCGTTTTCTTACCAATTTCGTGCATACTTTGACCTGCATTCCTGTTCTGTCTCCCACAGTGCTGCTTTTGGTAGGTTGGATCATTTTTTCCATTGCATGACAGATGCAAAAAGGGAATTAAGAAGTCCTACTTTCTCCCTGCTGCCACCTTCTTGCCATCTTCTGTCTCTGGGGCTGCCTTTGTATATTGAAAACATATATGTTATGGCCATTCAGCTGTCCTGGGAGTTGAATGGTTAACAGTGCATTTGTCAGTATGTTTCTGAGACCAGTTTTAGGTCTGAATATAACCATTAAAGCCTTAAATGGCTTGGCCTCAAATTACTTGAAAGCCTGCCTCCATGTATATCAATTCATCACACTCTCAGTACATCCACACAGGGCAGGGCCTTTAGAAGAGTGGTCTTGGCCTTTCCAATGAGTTTCCATTAGGGAATCCTCAGGCCTTTTAATTGCATATATTCAAGATAGTGCTGAAAATAATTTATTTTGCTGGCTGTCACTTTTGAGGCCTGGTGATTTAATCTGTAATCAGTGGTATTTGATTATGTTTGTGTAGTAGATGTGTATCTTGTATGCCATCATGGAAGGGCTTTGTCCTATTAAAATAGTGTTAATGTTTTTTAAATAGTTCAACAGTAGCTGGGGGACTAAAGTTCTGTACTGTTCTACGTATTCTGTTGGGGGTTCCTTTTGCCTGACAAATAACATATATGTCTCACAAAACTGGCAACAGTGATGGACTAAATGACTTCAATTCATGACCCATCCATGCAAGTAAGCAGAACTAAGCTACAACCAAAGTATCTTGAATAGGTACGACTAAACATGTTAAAGTATGATTGTGAAGGGGTTTATAGGTAGTTGCATTTTGTTAATGCTAGGTGACTCCCCGTAAAGCACTAAGTAGTAAAGATTAAAAGATTCTGAGTTGCAGCTGCTTTATAGTGATTAGAGTGGTGCTGAACTCATACAGAATGCTTTGCATTTATAAATGAGCTTACTAAGCTAAATGTTGCCTATCCTTACCCTGGACAGCATGCAGCAACAAGGTGTACCGGTATTCCTCTCCACCACTTTCAGCCTGAAGATGCAGCTTAAAGACTGGTGCTAGGGTGAATCAAATATTTGACATATCGCCCACTAAGGCTTCATCCTATAAAACTGTGGGCTCGTCACTGATACACTCTATTTAGCTGTGTGAATTTGTGTGCTTACAGGTAGTCCTCAATTTAACTACCATTCACTTAACATCCTTCAAAGTCTCTGAAAAAATTGACTTATGGCCAATCTTTACATGACCATCATAGGGCTCCATGATCATGTCATCAAAATTCTGGTGCTTGGCAACTGGCATTGTACGTATTTACGTACGGTTGCAGTTATCATACAATTGTCATTTGTGACCTTCCCAGCCAGCTTCTGATAAGCGTAGCCATTGTGGGAAGGCAGATTTGCTTAATGACTGAGTGATACACTTAATGACCATAGCAAAAAATGGCATAAAACCAGGCATAATTCACTTAATGACCACCGCAATTAGCAGTGGAAGTACTGGTCCCAATTATAGTAATAAGTTGTGGACTATCTGTGTTTGGAATCATCAGTTGTAGAAGTGATGAAAGCAACTGTACAGTGTTGTGAGAAAAGAATACAATCCTGAGGTGGGACTGAGACTTGAGAAGAATTGAAAACTTCTCCCTAAGCCCTGAACGGAAGGGAAGAGGTCATGTTTGCTGTAGCAGGGCAGAACTAAAAAAATATAGAACAGTTTATGGGAAATGCTATAGCAGAATGATGTTGCTATAGTGTTCTCTTCTCATATGCACTGGTATTTTTAATGTATGCATAATTGCTGCTATCCAGACCCAACACATAGTATTTAAATTAGTTTGCACAATACTTGTCAGTATTAGATCTGTTTTATGATCACATAGCAACAATATTTGCTGAAAGCCTTAGCTGAAGTTCTGCCCTTCAAAATCTTGTGACTGGTTGGTTATATGTGTTGTGATATCCATTTTCAACGTTTATACACTGGATAATGTACTAAGCATTAGTATCTTTATTCTTCAGCCTCCAATTAGCCTGGCTGTTACTTTTGTATCACAAATCAATAGATATGATAACATCTAATGTGATCACCCACTAATTCTACATCACTAATTCTTGAAGCCCTGATTCCTGCTGTCTTGAAAGCAGTTTTTGCATACAGGTCAATATGTGCATATTCTTGTAATGGGGGAGCTGCTTTTGATGAACAATCCAGCAGTTCTCAGAGGCTGGTGAATGCAAAAGAAATGTAGAGTTGTGATTGTGTGTGCCATTACTGATTTCTTACTAAGAAACTTCTAGTCACTGAAGAGGTCCCTAGAACGTAGTTCATGCCTGCCTTATGTTAAGGACAGGTTTGCCATAAAACAAATCAAGAGTTAGCTTTAGGGCTCTGTGCAGAAATATACTTTATCTTAAAAATGTGTGCAAGGAATTTCCAGTGCAGTTCTTTTGTCACAGACTGCTGGACCTATCCTGTTAATTGGCCAGAAAGTGAGCTTAGCTAGGCTCCTTAGGGAAATCTGAATGAAGCATGATCTCAGCAACAGATGTCTTGTTATCTACAAACCACTCTTGGCATGATATGCTAACCACCTGCCTCAAAACAATTCTGATTGCTTGTAGTGTAGAGATCCTCTACTTTTGTCAGATGGTTCCAAGGGAAATGAGGGCATTGCTTTTAAGACAATCAGTATTTATCACATTTTAGCAGCTGATTTTGTTTTCAGGTCTTTTGTCATGACAGCAAAGTACAGTTTTGTTTCTTTATGATCATGTTTGTGTATCTTTTGTGAACTACCCCCACCTCCTGGTTCTGTGTTCTTATACCACTGATACTGAACAAGATTTAGTTCTTGTTATCCTTCAATTTTGTATTCCTTATCCTAATTCTTGTTCAGAATTAAAGTTTGTTTCTGCATATTTTTTAACCTTGTGGGTCATAAAACAATTGTTTATTGATGTTGTCATTAATGAGTAAGACGACTTCTCCCCAAATAAAAAGTAGTGTCTTTGAGTACATTGTGACATCAGACTTCCAAGAATGGCCTGTTCAGGGATCTGTAATATTGCAACCACCAATTCTACAATGATTATTCTGTACTGCCAAAACTGCAGTGAGTTGTTTTTAAGCAGAGAAAGGCTCCTAACAATATTCCAAGACAGAAATATTTCAAGTAAAGAGCTGGCATATATCCTATTACCTTTCTAGCATGCTCTAAATGACAATACCTACGCACGGACAATCAGTTATGCTCAGGATTACTACAGACCTTCATGAAGAGAAGAGAGTACTATATTAGTTTCTACAATTGAAATATATTGAGATTTATCAGATTATGGCCTTCCATTATTACATCCAATAAGTTTTCCTAGTTCTTCACATTGTTTTCATAAAATCTTTCCCCCAACCACTTTTTTTTCAAGTGACCAACACTCATTTTAAAGTCTTAAAAGAAATTACATCTTAAAACAAGTTAATGAAATTAAAACAAAGTCCTCAATTAGGATCTCGCTAAGTAACGTGGTTCCTGTGACACCACAGGTTTCTGCTCATTATGTTTTATATCTTGTGTACCAACTGGTAACATGGATGTAGCAGCTGTGAGAAGATCAGCAGCAAGAATGGGATCCATTCTTTCCAAATCAAAACACTTTTTATTCTATTAGTGCTGCTTTAGAATAGTGTTAGATCTCATCTGTAGTGTATGACCTGAACTAAATGTTACTTGAGATCAGAAAACCTTGATAGGTGAGAAATTTTGCTGGTGGTTAGGCTAAAAAAGCTAACTGAAAAGTCTCTGAACTGATTAAAATTTAGATTATTTTTTTCAAATATATAATCCATCAAATGAAACCAATTATGTAATCCATCTGTTTACCATACAGTGAGTATGCAGTGTAAAATAAACACAGCATTTGTTAGTGGAAATAGAAATAAGTACCTTTCAGTGACAAGGTGGACGGTCCATATAATCTTCTTGGCAACAAAGTGATTTGCCTAGGCAGGTCTGCAGGAGATGGGGACGTCAAGGGAGGACAAATTAATAAAAGCTGTTTTTGTCATTATGACACAAACTCCTTTTTTATATGCATGTTGGGATATGTGCATGTACAAAAGGGGCAGGGGTTATAGTGGATTGCTGCTTTTATGTTGATGAAAGCCTCCAATCCTGCAGATTTCTCATATTTGGATCCTTAAGAACAGTCCTGTATGCATTTACTCAGAAGTTATCTGGAGTACAATGGGGCTTATTCCCAAGTAGTAAGTACAAGATTGCAGTTAAAAATCTCTTTGACTCTTAAGTATTAGTACAAAAACAACATCAATACAGAAACATTTTGCAGAAAGAAGCTACACCTAAGGCTGAAAGCATATGCCACAGATAGCAGAGGGAATGGAGTTAGGATTTTCAACCAAATTTGGCAGGTGGTTATTTTGATTAAAGTAAGTTTACCTGACTTTTTCCCTTAAAAGTAAGAAAAGTTCCTTCTCTCTTCTGATAACCAGAGTTTTGATGCAGTCTTGGAATTGCATGTGGCTCTAAGATGAACATTTATATACCTATACACCTATCAGCTGAGTTTGTGCAGAACATTGGGACCCTCCAATTATAGCTTGGTGAAAGAAACACGGTACCTGAAGTACCTAGCTGTGTAACAGGGTTGACCATTACCTCCTGTAGCTTGAGTCTACATGCAAATTGTTACAGATCTGGAATTCTAACCTAAAAATTTTCAAATCAACCTGCAGAAGAGCACAAAAATCAACAAAATGCAGTTAAGAATCTTAGTAAGAATTATAATATATGAGCCTCGATGGCACAGTACTTAGAGTGCAGTACTGCAGGCTACTTCTGCTGACTGCCAGCTGCCTGCAATTTGGCAGTTCAAATCTCACCAGGCTGAAGGTTGACTCAGCCTTCCATCCTTCTGAGGTTGGTAAAATGAGGACCCAGATTGTAGGGGACAATATGATGACTCTGTCAACCGCTTAAGAGAGGGCTGTAAAGCACTGTAAAGTGGTATAAAAGTCTAAGTGATATTGTTATAATGAACAACACTTTTTCCAACTGAAAAACTTAAGTTAGAGATAAGACTCTTATAATCACTCTGAAATTTATCTGCAGAGACTAATTTTCTTTCTATGTGCTCCTGTAAGAGAAAGAATCCGAAAATTAGGGCAGTCCAGTATTCATCTTTTCTAGCATCTTTGTTGAGCAACACATTCTAACTGTAGCCCACAACATGCACCAGAGGGCGTTACCAAAGCCTCACAAGAAAAGGGCTTCAGTTCACTCTTTTTCTAGACTCAACCGACTGAATTTACAACTTTTCTGAAATTAGAAAAAAGTATTTATTTTTCTTTCAAATTTAAGAAAACATTTAAAATACTGAACGCTCCCAATGCATTTTTTCCAATACACAGCAGGCGCACAGCCTGCACATACCGTAATAAATTTTCTATATATATCAAGAATGGGAGTTATTTACAGACAAACCATTACTCTGAATCACATATTCATTTAACATTCTGTTAATATGTTTTTTTTAAAAAAATGAGCAGCAACTGTCAGGCCCACTTAGAGTTCCCAACAACGTGGCTTCCAATTTTTTTTTAAAGCATCTGTCATTTTCTGTTAGTTTTGGCAGTCCTTATTTGCAACTCTAGTTGCCACTAGAGACAGCAAAAAGCATCCCAAAGTAGTGAATCAGTGTGTAAAAAGCTTCTTGAAGAACCTGATAATAAAATGCGATGTTCTCAGAACAGAGAATAAAATTAATTTTTAATCTAAAGAGAAGTTTTCAAGAAGCTTTGTTGACATGCAAACAAATTAAATTGCCAGGAAAATCTTTATGGAAAAGTAACCGTGTAGTCAGGGGATGCCAGCTGAATTAATTCCATTACCAAACAGACAAGAGGGACATGCCAATCAACAAGCATTTTACCTGTGGAAACAGGTTCATTGGAAGCAATAGCTCACCAGCTCTCAAAAAGTTAAAATCACTCTACCACTGTCACTCTGGTTTGAGTGCAATAGTGAACAGTATAGAGATCCCTTGCTGCCTGCAGCACAAAGCAAGTGTAAGTGTGTATATGTGTGTGTGTGTGTGTAGCCCACATTACATGAAGACTCCGTTCAGATTTTTGTGATGCTCCGTGACACGCCCTGCTAACATGGTGAGTGAGCATACTTTCAAACTAGAGGAAGACCAAACAGACAAAGCTGCCAATTGGATGGTAGGATGCCCTTTAAGATGGTACAGTAGCCAGATTATAGGCGGACATAAAGTGGCAGTGAAGCTCAGACTAGGATTGCAGAATTCTAGAGTAAACCAAATCATTATTTCCTCATGTAAAAAGGGAGAAAAGAACAAGCACATCTCAAAAATAGGGAAGGGGGGAGTGTGGGGAAGATCCTTTTTTTCTTTTCGCTTGCTGATGCAAACTTCCGTGGCATGATTTTCCCATTCCGGCCAACTCTAAGAGTCTTGAAGATCTGGCACATGATTAGAAGTCAGAAATCTCTAGCCCAAAACTGGCCAGCAGACAAAGATGATCAGATGAACAGAAAGGATTTGGCAAGCCATTTGCTGACCAAAGGATGTCTTCAGAGAGAAGGGAGAGGCGGCCAAGCAGCTTTAGGGCTCCATCTTGGTACATCCTGCGATCTAAATACAAAACAGGATGGGAAATATAAACAGGACTCCACAAAGTAAAGCTGTAAGAAGGCAATTAGAAGGTAAATGAAATGCAGATAGAGATACAAATAACAGTCACAGCCATGTAAGAAATGTTTACAATAGATACATTTCTAAGTCCAGACATTCACCAGGACCCTTGATATCCTTTTCTATATTATTTGTAAATGTGACATGATCATGTGTCAGTTCTCAAATGTCCATATAACTCATTTTCAGCATTCAGAAGAATGTGAAACAAATGAGGGAAATTACACAATAAGAATCTCTTTCCAGTCTTGCTTCTGTATATGCGTGTCAATTTCTTGGCTTCCATGCTGCTAAATTTAAACTCTGTTTTCAACTCACTCATCAAGTTAAACCCCAAATGTATGGAAGAATGAGCAAGTCCTTGCTCAGAAATCGTCAATATTTCTTCCCAGAATAAATTAAGGAAAGGCTGGAATTAGTATTTGACATGGAACAAATATCCATTTCTGTAGGAAGATCAGTTTCTTTTCAGAGTGCTGGACAATTTCCCTTTCCTCATGAAGTTCTCTCACTTCGTCTCACAGCATTTGCACCAGTAAATTCTTCATCTCTTATGGATTTGGGAAAAGAGAGAAGGAGAAACCTCCATTGCATAAGTAGAGGTTCATATAATTTTGACTCCCCCCCAACATGTCTGACAATCATTAAAGAAAAGCCATAAGAAGCAAAAAACGATACATAATCTGGACCATTATTTTAAAGCTGAAATTACAGAACATGTGCCTACATAAACTGATACATTCAATGGCCCACTGAATTAACAAAAATTATCAGAAAACACACATTCTTGCTGAAAGAAAGATGCCTACTCACATTCTTCCTGATCATTCTTGATTGGCATTGCTGAGTAAAAGATATAATCCACAGTGGCACCCACTCCCATTGGCATGGTTGTAATCTCTTGGCAACCTCTATCGGGCAGGAAATGGTTGTAAGCTGAGGTCAGGTTGAGCCTATGGTGAATACTGCCTGGATACCTGCACCCAGGAAAGAAATTCCACCCCCAAAACAGAAGAGGGGGCAGATGACATTTAACAACAGGACTGGAAGCAAAAAAAGCAAAGTAAGCCAGCATTCACTATTACCATGCTTCAGAAATTTACTCAAATAAAAGTTGTATGCTAAGAACTGATGATTATCTGGGACACAGCTTATGAAAAAGAGGTCTATCTTTTTTCTCTCTTTCTGCACTCCCAACAAAATCAATTATTTGAAGCTTTGTCAGAAGGAAATGCCAGTGATATTCAGGCAACACCCCCATTTCCAGTCGCTTTTTTAAACCGTTGTTGAATGCTCATGTTGTTTTCAGGCTAATTACAGTCTAAGAAACTGTGCAAAGGACAAATATAATATATTGCAGCATTTCCATCCACAAATGCAAAGTTGCAGACTGTTCCAGGGGAGCATTTTGGGAAAGGGCTCTAATATGACATTATCAACCAAAGCAACTCTATGAACTTTGCCCCAGGATTAGATTGTGATGGAAAATGCTCTGAAGATGAAGGGCACATTTCCTTAGGCTTAGCCATAATGCCAAATGTTGCTAACTGTTCAAAAATAACAAATGTCAAAAGGGAAACTGAGAATATTTATAACAATCCTCAAACTAAAAAATTATCTGGAACCTTATTAATATCACATTCAAAAGCAACATGAAGCAATACCTTGTTCTAGAAAATCTTGTTACAGGTAGTCCTCTGTAACTGTTGTAAACTGACTTACAACAGTTTATTTAATGACCAAAGTTACAACAGCACTGGAAAAAAATAGCTTATGACCATTTTTCATATTGTGATTGTTGCAGCATCCCCATGGTCACGTGATTTACATTTGGATGCTTGACAACTGACTCACATTTATGACGGTTGCAGTGTCCCAGAGTCATATGGTCACCTTTGATGACCTTCTGAGAAGCAAAGTCAATGGAGAAACCAGATTCACTTAACAACTGGGTTACTAGTTTAACAACTGCAGTGATTTATTTAACAAAGAAAATTTGTCAAATGGGGCAAAACTCACTTAACAAATTTCTCACTTAGCAACATAAATTCTGGGCTCAATTGTGGTCGTCAGCGGAGGACTACCTGTAGTTTCAATATACACACACTGCTCTGAATCATGTGATCAAGAGATTCTTCACTTTCTTAGCCTTCCTTTAGTTATATAATCGGAGACAGTTGACAAAATGTCTGCCTTGACCTCACTCTGACAAGCATTCTTTCCTTTTTTTATTGCAGCCTTCCCCAATCTGATAGCCCCAGGTGTGTTGGGACTCTCAAAATCCCAACCCAGCATACATATTACCTTGAACAAACCAGTTCTGGATCAGAGTTGTTCTCTACAATGAGGTCTTTAGGCCAATAGGCAGGACGGTCTGCAATGCAGCAAAACAAAAGCAAAACACTTGATCAAACACACCAGACATAACACAACCAGCTGCCCTAAACATCCTATACACCAAATGCCAAAACTCAAGAGCTCAGTTTCAATATTCTATGAAAGCTACCATCTTTTTGTACAACAGCCTGGAAAAACTTCCACAACTTTCTGAATAAAAATCCAAGCACCAACATGTATCAAATTAAAAATGGGTTTGCCTACTTTGATTCTGCTGTGGTTGCATTCTAACAACATTTGTGCAGGCATGAAACAGAACACAGAAATTAAGGCCCAAGAAAGAAATAACACCAGCATTTTTAAAGGAATAGATATGATTCAGACCTGAAACAAAACATTGGGAGCAAACAGCAATGGCTTCAGGAATTCTTCCCAACCATTAGATATGGCCACAGAAAGTGCCTCCATTTTCTTCTGTGTAATGAAGTAGCATGTTGCATCTGTGAGAGGTGCATGTGTGCACACTTGCACTTTCCCCCCAGGCATTAATCAAGTTGCATGCATACATGTTGCTTGCATGTATGTCTCTGTAAAGTTCTAATCAGGGCAAGGCGCCTATTCATCCTCTCTGAGTGTGTTTTTCTGCCCTCTTCTTATGTTGTGTCTATGGGCACTGAGACCCACAAGGCAGGCAGCACACTAAGTCATGTGATCAAGAATGCTTAGAATGGAAGAGTTGCAGCATTCCAAACCAATGCCCAACTCTTTTCCCCATGTGGATGCAATGGGAGATTTTTTTTTCTTCCCATAATCCCTGGCCAGTTGCAGCACATTTTAAAATTCTGCCAGTTTTTCCATTCAAATCAAATTTGATCCTGTTGTGTTCAGTTTTCAGAAAGTTATCTCATTGGGGAACAGCATTCTGATTCTTTTTTATACAGTAATTTCTTCCCAGCTTCAACTTCATGGGGCGTAACCACAGATTTAATCATAAACATGAAGGGTCAATTTATTACCTCAATGAATTATTCCAAAGCAACCCACAGTCTGCAGAACTCATTGGTGCTCTTCTGATTACTATGAAAATCAGACAAAACCATGCAGAATATATTTCCCTACTGGGGGTTTCCCAATATGGATTCTCACCCTATTCACACCACCAAGCAGAGGCAATAATGCAATGCCCAGGAATTATGGAGTATAAAATCCAATACTCCCATCACTACTTTAGGAAAGGCTACTTTAACCCCGCTTACAAAGCCCTTCTTCAGCATCTTGTTAAACATTAAAAAATTGCTGAAGGAGGTAAAAACACGGAAGAATCTTGAATACCTGGCACGGCATCTGTCACACCTTCCAACAGGATCAAGTCTGCAGGTCGCTCACAGGCAACATCACAGTAACGGAACTGAAGCAGGAAGTCACGACTGTATTTAAGTCTGTCTGCAGATAAAAATCAGAACCGACAGCCAAAAAAATTAGAATGGCTATGGTGTGTTCAAACTTGTCATTTGTAATCTAATTTCCAGCTGATAGTTGTTAAAATGAAGCTTCAATGCCCCCATGCAGATACAATTTCAAATAGTAAGAACTCAAAAAACAAACAAAACATTGAACCCTTTCTTCAACCCTGCAAAATCATTAATTGTTCATTCCCACATCACCAATGAGCCTGTTTACTCAGTGAATTTACAACTGTCATTGAATAATGTGTGTGCACGTAGGTAAATAATGCTTTAAACAAATTGAGGAACCCCAGAGACTGAAAAGCTGTCATTCTGATGACTCATACTGAAAAGAAGATATCTCTTTCTGAACATACAATACTGAAAAGCACAAGACCTACAATTTCAATTTTACCATGAGATTCACCTGACTTCTTGCTTTGACAAAGAGTGATATACTGGCAGTCATCTGTTATACCCAGGCAGCCAGGCCACAGAGGAAACAGCAATTTCCGCTGGTGTGGGTTCTGACAGAATTCCTCCTGTCCAGACACCTGTGCAGGACAAAGAAAAGAAGAAGAAAAGAACAGAACACAAATACCCACCAAATATTTTGAGGAAAATAATCCAAAATTCCAAAAATCTAGAATAACCATGTGGAAATCAGAAAGCAAGAACCCATAATCTAAAACAGTGTTTGTCAACCATAAAACTGTGTGGATTTCAATTCCCAGGCTGAGTGGGAAATTCTGGGGGTTGAAGTCCACACATCTTAAAGCTATCGAAGTTGAAAAATACTGATCTAGAATATAAATGCAAGAATACTAGGGATGCATTTGCATTAACAAGCAAATTAGGAACTACTACAGAGAAAGAACAGAAAAAGAATATATACTGTATATTCTAGTTTAATTACTTATTATTTTGTAAAAGACAACCTTTCAGCCATGAGGAACACATGTCAAATCACAGCCATAATTCTCTCAAGCAACAGATTTCTCTTTTACCCTGCAGAGAGGAACTGCACTTCTACCCCACCTCCCAGCAGTAGCTTGGTAGGTGTAAGAGGACTGACAAAAGGGAGGGAAGCTGCATAGGACTTAAAGTCAATTTCTGCCACAGCGGCATCCCAATATTTTAATATCTGGCTGGCTATTAATTGAAAATAGCACTTTCTGCTGCAGCATGATTACAGATGGCTTCTACAGTAACCAGGTCAGTTTAAATGACCTCGCTCGCTGGAAGTTTTAAAGAAGATGTTGGATAACCATTTGTCTGAAGTGGTGCAGCGTTTCCTGCCTAAGCAGGGGGTTGGACTAGAAGACCTCCAAGGTCCCTTCCAACTCTTGTTATTCTAAAATTCTAAATAAATGAACTAAGCCTGAAAAAGTGCTGTGGTGGACAGAAAAGCAAGCAAGATTCTCAGGAGGTGCTGGAAACCATAAAACTAAGAGCTAAACCAAGACTACCTGGTCTCTTTCTTTTGCTTACCTTCCAGGCTGGCATTCCATGATAGTACAACTGGCCATTCCGGATGAACTTATATAGCGGGGAGTCAGGCACAGAGTTCAGGTCCCCACATAAGATGACGGGGCAGTAACTGCCATCAGCCAGTTTTGCGGTTTTGTCAATCTCTGCCAAGAGCAGGGCCATCTGGGCCAGTTTGATGTCTCCCCGACGGGGACTGTACAATACATGAGTGTTTGCCACACACAAAGGGCTGATTGCCTTGTCTCCCAGGTTTTCTGTTAATAAGGGCTGCAGTAGTAGCACCAGGCCTACATTGTCCCTGCTGAGGATATCCAAACCGGGCCGGAAGTATTCAACGGGGCTAGCACTGATCAGTTGGAACTTATTCTGCTTGTAACAGATTGCACAACCATCTGTCTTTCTTCCTGTCCGCCGCTTGTAGATACAGGTAAAGCCTGGCCAAATGACAAAAGCTTCTTGTTACATATGCCTCTTATGTCTAGTTTGATCTTTGAGATGAAGAAGCCACTGCTCATCTTGGTTCAACTCAATTCAGAAAGTAATGCATGGGAAAGGAGAAGCCAAACAAAGCTCAGTACACCCTCCCATCCAAAGCCTGATATGCATTGGAGCTTCAAAGGCATCCATGAAGCTCCAAGCTTCCCCAAACCATGTCTGCTATCAAAGTAAAGCCAACCATCCCAAAACATCGATGGCTGTTAAATATTGAGTAAGAGGCATTTTTACTGATCCTGGTTGAAGCATCAAGAAGCATATTCTTGAGATAAGCTCACTATAAGAAGGAAGTTTTACCCATCATCATCAGTGTTGGCTCCAACTGCTCCCAATAATGATTCTCTTGAACTTCTTGGAGACAGAGAATCTAGAAGAAAATAACTATAATAAGTTATGTCCCAGCTTTCTAAGACAGAAGAAATAAATTATTTTACACTAAATACATTTCACTTCTCCCAAATTTATTATCCTCACTAATTACATTACCATAGTTACATGGTAATTATAATTACCATAGAAGGAAAAATACAGATATTCCTTGGTTAACTATGAGAATTGGGACTGGAATTGACGGAAAGCGTTGAGGTTGAAAAACAAGATGCCACTTGATAGTACCACTTAGTAGTGGAAATCCTTCTGGTTGCTGTTGTTGAGTGAATCCCACACTGACTTTAAGTAAGGATGTCATGGGATCACCATTTGCAACTTATTATTAGCTTCCCCACTGACTTGTACGTCAGAAGCCAATAAGGAGGTCACAAATGGCAATCACAGGATGGCCAGAACTTCAAAGATCAGTCGTAACTACCAACTTGTTCAGCACTGTCATGGGATTTGAATGGTAGTTAAACAAGGGGTTGTTAAGGAAGAACCACCTGCCTAGCAGATTTTGAAATTGTACACAATTGTATAGTCAAGTGAAAAACAGAGAAAGAAAGAGAAAAGTGTTAAAGAAGCCTGGGATTCAACAGACATGGCCACAGTTATGAATATGTAATGGTACATGGGAATGGGTGGCATGGTGAAGAGGTGCTGGTTAAGGAACTGTAAGACACAGCCCAGCCCAGAGGTGCATAGTGGATGGAGAAAGAAGCTTAGAAGGGACCCTCTCTAAGATATCAGGCTATAAAGATGGCAGTGGGAGAAATTTACTTTCAGACTTTTATGATTCTATTATTGTAGCTTTACAATATAGTAGAATTAGTTTATCTAGTTGTGTTTTCCATCTACCTGGTAAGGCTGACAGAATGGTATTAGCTCAAAGGCTAAATAGTTCACTCCCCCTCAAAAGCTGACTCCTAATTATTCAGAAAAGATAGGCTTAAAGACAGGTGAAACACAGACTGTGAGTGAGGAATAATCTGAACCTTAATTATAAGGCAAGGCATTATAATTTCTGCTGCTTCCTCTTAGTGCCAATGTAAATAAATGCAAGTAGTCCTCACATGACACTCGTTCTGCAACCGTTCAAAGTGTAGGCAGCACTGAAAGGGTGGTCCTCCAAGTTCCAGCCATTGTAGTGTCCCTGTGGTCACGTCATCGCAATTTGGGCATGTGGCAAACAGCTTGCATTTATGATAGTTGCAGTGTCCTGCGATCATGTGATTGCCATTTGTGACCATCTCTGCCAGCTTCCCACAAATAAAATCAATGGGGAAGCTTGCAAGTAAGGTTGCAAGTCACTCTGGTAAGTCCTATCTGCATTCATATGCTTGCGCCCTACTGCATCCTCCATCCCCTGGCCTTCCTCCATTTGTGTCCTGCTGTGCCATCCCAGTCTTCCTGCACTTACAACTTGTCACGCCATCCATCCCCTGGCCATCTTGCCTCACGCTGGGCCACACCGTCCATTCCCTCCAGCCTTCTTGCACTTGTATACAGCCTGCACTGCGAGTCCCATGACCTACCTGGTCTCCCTGTAGCACCCATGCACTCTTTACCTGGGACTCTTGTGTCTCCTGCTTAATGACCTGTGTGCCTTGGGATTGCAACAGCAACTGGCACTGCTGGGATTGTTATTGCTAAGTAATACAATCATGTGACATCATGCTTTATGATATCATGCTTTATGACTTAGTGACAGCAATCCTGATTCCAATCGTTGTTAATAACCTGAGGACTACCTGTATACTCAAATACGGCAAAGCCACCAAGTTATACTCACATCAGGATCCCAGTGCTGGATCTCCTGTAAGAGATTTGCAAGACGATAGCTCCAGTTTAGGGTATCCGGATGGCAATGCATGTAAAGATGCGGGCACTGCTCAATCAGGTCCTGGGCCAGAATGTTGTAAGACATTACTCTGAATTCAAACAGAGACCCACTTTCTGGATTCAGCTCTGGGTTACTGGCAGAGATATCTTCCCAGTCTCTCCACAGAATCTCTGTATAAAAGCAAAAAGTGCAAGACATAGTTTGGCTCTATGCTGGAAATGTCCGTTTGTGGTTGAAACCCTGTTGTCCTTCAGAGCAAAAAGCACTTTGAGGGAACTTTAACTGGAATCTGAGCCTGTGCTATAAGATAAATTACTAAGTCATAAAGGCTAGTTTAATACAAACGCACCCTTTGACTTTTCATCCTGAGCAACTCATGTGCCTCCGACTTGTTTTGAGTTAGAATATCACCTGAATGCATGATAAAGACTACAATTCTGTTAGCAATTCAGAGTTGTTGTCAGATGGGGAAGGGGCATTAAATTGATAAAATACATTCATAAAAAATAAAATTATAGCTAGGGTTTTCACTGAATGTATTTATGGCTGTATTTTTTGTTTGTTCTAGCCACAAGTAGCCTGCATACTGCATTTGTATGATAAATTTGGAAAGGTACACATGATGTCCTAAACCTAGCTTATGTGCCGTGAGCCACCAAAAACTTGAGGGGAAAGGTATAAACTTTCATTTTTCAAGACAACAATCTCTTATAATTATTTCGTTTAAAAAGCTTTTTTAAAAAAGTTAAATGCAGTACAATGTTCTGATGTAACATCACCTATCATCTAATTTGACCTACAGAGCAAAACTAGACATAACATTAAGGCTACCTCTGTACAGTATTTAACCTAAATAAACTTTTGCTATACAACTGAGTAATTCTGTTTCTTCCAGAGTTTTCCTTTACTAACAAAACAGCACTCTGCAAACAAATACGTTATAATCCACAACCACATTTTTAGCGTGACAGACTACCAGCTTTTATTCCAAAATTAAAAATATTCAGAAGCGAGCATTTGGGCAACTTATTCAGAAATACCAAAGTAGCCTCTGGATATCTCTCTGAAATGGATTCTGGAAATTTATTCTTTAAGGGTGGCTGTACTCTCCAAAAATGTTATTTTGCCATTCCAGTCTGAAGGCAAATATTTGAAAAGTTCCTGTCTATACGTTGTAATTGGGTATTCTTCTTGAACATAAGTAATGCAGTAGATTAAATTAGTATGCATTATTTGTATATTTGTACTAGTTATTTTACATATTTTTGTCCTTATTGGCACTCACAGTCTGTAATATCTCTAACCATCAAAGGAATTTAGAACATTTAGCAGATACTTTGAAGGATTTCAGAGACTGAGAGGTGTTTCCACAATATCTAACATAACTAATATTCCCACATTGTTCCCACATCAGGTCACATAGGAACTCCGCTCTTATCCAGTAAGGTCAAAGTCACACAATAAAACGCCTTAGTACTCACCATGATAAGGTATCTCTAGGGGGAGTGGCTGAAATTGACCTGCATCTGCAAAAGGCCACATTACTGCCTCGGCTGGTATCACATCATTCTCCTGGGCAGGACTCCAGGCTAACACAGCAGGATCTTCAATCCACACTTCTGTGGACACAGAAGCATCCACCTCTGGAGGATCACCCTCTGTCCGTATTGCTGCCCATGGAGCAGTGTCTTCCACATCCTCTTTTCCCTCCGTTGGTGAGCTTGCCAGAGTAGGTTCTACAAATTCCTGTAGCTCAGAAGATCCCTCAGCGGGGACCCCTTGCAACAGCTCCTGCTGCTGCTGCTGTTCCTCTTCCTCCCCTTGGCCATTAGACTGTGGTGAGACAATCAAGTTGCTTAAGCTTGTCATCAGTAGCTTTGGGCCTTCTTGCCACTCCACAGCCGAAACGGCTGCTACTTGGTCCAGTTCTGAAGCCCTCTCATTAGTGCAAACCCCCCCAGCCCCCTTCTCCAGCCACTGCTGCAGCAGGGCTTGCTTCTCCTCCAAGTTCGGCTTCCCACCAATTGGAGCAGAAAGGCCGTCTATAGATGTGCTCTTTGGCAGAACAGCGTTCTTTCGACAGGTAAAGAAAGCATCTGTCAAAAATATGAACATATGTTCACTTTAGAAACAGCTTGCTTAAGTGTAGTAAAATTAACTGCAATAATGCTTTTAACAATTCACAAACACCAACAAATGCTGGCAGAGAGCAAATCACTGTTTTCTAAATCAGGGATTTCCAACCTCTCTGGGAGAGTAAGAAAGATTCAGATTTTGAGAGTCAGTGGTTGACTGGTGGTAAGAGCCAAATACCCATTATGGGAAGGCCCTGGATTGCACTCATCATTTTATTTCATACAAGATGATGTTTATTATTTTCTAAAGAAGTATCTGGGATCTATATGGAGCCCAGAGGCATTTTAGCGAAGACAGGTTATGTTTAAGTGTAGTATTATCCTTCTCATCCAGAAAGATTAAAAAAAACAAAATCCACAAAAAATGAAGATTGAGTAGGGCAAGAAGTTTGAAAAGCACAAAGAAATGTGTTGGTGAATATGTTGTTGCTTTTGGAATCAAAGTAGGGAGTCAGGATCTATAACAATTTTGCACCACAGTATGTAACTATCACATAGGACTTTGAATATTTGGGTTTAGCAACATTAACATTTTATCATTCAGCTGAATTTGAAATCAGCAAACAAGAAGCACTTACTGAAAAAAACTAACTTTTCCATTCTTGATTCAAATAAAAGCAAATTAATTGACGTTAATTTCAAAAATTAGTTGACTGGGCACCACGTACTGTAATAACAAAGACCCAAATTACAAAGTAATTAAGATTTTACTTTGTAAACATGACTAAAAGAGACAGAATAAAGTTATACACAAAAAGTTTTAAGCCACGCTATCCAGGATCGTGGGTCTAAAATGTGATACAGCGCAGTCTCAAACCATCCCGAATATTAGAAGTGACTTTAAAAACCAATGGGCCATTTCTATATCTCACAACAAGGCAATGCAGCCACAAAATGTTTTTTAGGGCCACCCAGAAAATGGAAATGTGCCACATGCAGTCCAAGGCATTCTGATAGGTGGAAAAAAAACCCTAACTGAATGAATAATTGTGAAACAAAAACATTGGCAACTCCTGCTCTTATATTCTCTTATTTCCAATTGCGTTAGCAAGGAAAACAAAACTGATCTACCTCATAAGGTTGCAAGAAAATAATGCAAGTAACGCCCCGTGTAAAAGTTAACCATTAGCCAAACAAGCTTGTTTCCGTTTCCCCCAATGCCCAACTGCCTTATTTATTTTTTTTCCTCACACGCGCCCAACCCTCCTCTTGCTCCGACCATTATTATTAGCCTTTTCTTACAGATTCTAAAACCACAGTACAATTTCCAGCAGCCGTTTCAGTTGCGGATCTCAGTTACAAGCAACGTCACGGCCGCTGTTTTGATCCTCCGAGGAGAAACTTCACCAGCACGCCGGAAGGCGGGGCGGGGAGGCCCAATGAAAGCCAGGCTCCCGGCGCTGGGCGGAGACGAGCAGCGCAAGGGGGATACCCTTGGCGGACGCCCTGCCGCCGTTGGGCCAGCCGCCCAGCTTAGGCCGGAGGAGCCTGGCAGATGACAAGAGAGGCCTCGCCGGGGCGACGGCAACCAAGCAGCCCTTGCCCTTGCCTGATTGGACGCTCTGCCCCATCATCCCGCCCTGAGAGGGGAGCGGACGGTCAGCCTGCTTCACCCGAACGGGGAGAAGAGGCCGGGGGGGGGGCGCGGGCAGACGGACGACACACGAGCCCGAAGAGGGGAGGCGGTTACCTTGGAAAGCCTGCAGGAGCCGCGACAGGGGCAGCAGGACGTAACAGAGGACCGTCCCGATCATCCCGCCAGCCCGCTCCTCCTTCCCTTCCCCTCCCTTCCCGGCCGCTAGCCAGCCACGCGGAAGACTTGGCTCCGCCTCGCCCAAACTCCCGGAGGTCGACGGGGTGCTGCGGCAGGGCGGCTGGCTCTGCGCTTTCTCTCCGGAGGCTAATATTGGAAGCCGGGACCAGGGCCCATCCCCGGCTGGAGCCCAAGCGGAGTGGAAGTTTGCGCAGCCCCCGCCCGCTGCCTCCTTTCCCTTCGGCTCTTGCAACGAGAAGCAGCACGCGGAAAGCCAAACCCCAAACCGCACCCCTTTTTCCTACGCGGTGCTTGGGAGTCCCAGATATTCCGCGCCTGCTGGGTACAGTAGTCCTGCAGGGCTGGAGTTGGGGGTCACTTTGGCAGAAGAGCGGAGAGACCCTGGATTTAAAGGGAGCTGCAGGACTGTCCCGCGGGCGACCGAGGGGGGGGAACTCCGTCTGCCGCCCCTCCCCCCCCTGAATTGATTGAAGTGGGGTGGGGGGGAAACTCGAGGTGGGTGGACTTCCCAAAGTTTAATGGAAGAGATTGACAGCAAACCATCTGCTTCGCTGTTATAGGCTGACAGAATCAAGGGACCAATTCAACTTGCAATTTATACATATATATATATTCTCCATTTGGCTGTAGCAGTGCAAATCAGGGGTTACCCATTATTTCATCATCTCAATACATTGATAAGAGTTTTAAGTCAATACCCGAGAAGATTTCTTAAAACACTGAACTGCATGGACGCCCTGAACACTGAATGTCATTTGTTTTAAAATAAATATGTTTTTGTTTGCCTACTAGCTGCTGTTACTTATATTAATGTCACCCATTTATTATTTTTCTTCTTCCATCAGTCAGAATAAGTCAGTACTTTTTTGTTAGCGCTAATACCGTAAACCTATCTAAGCTTTTAAAACCTAACATGTTGGTTCAGTTCTCCTTTGGTCTTATTTTTACATATGAACATTCATAAACATACACTTCATCTACAGGGAATGGTTTCACTAAATTTACCCCTGTGATTGCTTCTTCCAGAATTACTTGTTGAATTGTCTGCATACTGTAATTGCTCCTGCCTATTACTGGCTCTAGTGGAGTTGATTTACATGCTTTTAATGTAAATCAAAGATCAAATTAGATGAAAAACGGGAAATTCTTACCTGCTGGTTATATCCAGTATGGCCTTTATTAGTAAATGCCAGAATATCCTCAGCCAGTTTGAATCATAGGCAGCTCATATTCTACTGTTACTCAAAATAACTACCAGGAGTACATAATGTAGCAAACAACTCATCTTGAGATGACCAGGCTTAGGGTTCACATAACCCATTTTTTTAAATAACTATAATTGTAAGGGGATAATAGAAGCAGCATACAGCTTAATTCTCTTCTGTGTGTAGCATGGAAAATGGGGCTATTTTCTTACGTATATACACTACCTCTTTTTTAGTGCTTTTGCGTAATTTTTTTTACTACTGGCCACTGCCTGAAAATCCCTGCAATTTTCTGGGAAAGATTTTCAGAAGTGGTTTGCTATTGCCTCCTTCCTAGGGCTGTCAGAGAGTGACTGACCCCAAGGTCACTCAGCTGGCTTTGTGCTTCAGGACTAGAACTCATGATCTGCTTTATAGTCTGGTGCCTTAACCACTGCACCAAACTGGTTTATCTGACCTCTGGCTAGTGTAAAAACTTGTTTGCTGTTACCTAAATACAGTAGCCTCAGGTCTACTGAACTATTTGAAGCCTCGTTGTGTAAATAATAATAAAAAATACAAATAAAATTTCCTCAATCTTGGTTACTTGTTAAAAAAAAAATCAAATGGGGGGGGCAGTTCAGGGAATTTATTGTGGGTAGAAAATAACCAAAGAAAATCAGGCATGAATATCTGTGCATCAGTTGTCGCCAGTGATTCAGCTTACATCAGACCCATATTTTGATGTTAAAAGGTTGTCTGAACCTAATGCCACTAGTAATTTTGCCATGCTTATTGAAAGAATGTCCTAGCCAGGTTGTGCGACAACTACACAACAGGAGTTTTTCATGAATGTTAGACAAAAATGAATGTACACAATCTAATGTGGCTTCCCATCACTGCCCCTTAAATTACCAACAGCACCACTTTCTGAAACAAGATCTCTGACCTGCATTCTGATCCATTTTGATCCAGCTCACCAAAGAAGACTTGACTCAAGCCTCAGCTATGTGGCTATAGAGATACCATATATTCTAGGTCACAATGTCTAGATGAGGTCATGGAAGACTTGAAATTAAAGTGACCTAAACTTGAGGCAATAAACATGCATAACATACGTGCAATCATAGTGATATGGAAATGTGGTCATTACGATAAGAAATAATATAATTTGGGATTCTCCATTGCCAGCTGATGTTTTAAGACATGAACATTTCTGTGATTCGTAATAGTTGTTGGATGGGTCCTGTAAAGGTCTGCTTTAGAAGGGACTGAAGGAAAGGAAACTTATCACAAAAATACGGTAAAGAAGAATTAATAGATTATCTGATTTTCCAGAACATGGACTTTTTACTGTTTTTGGAGGAGGAGGAGGAAGAAGGTGAGATTGTAGTAAATGTGGTATTCAGTTTTTTAAAAAACAAATAAACATGCCGCAAAGAATGCCATTCAACTTTTAGCAAATGTTGTAATGGTGCAATGTGGACGGCTGTACATACATGAGAACCAAAAGGAGGACACTGATGGACACTGATGTCTTTGTATGAGTGTAAAATGGGCTAGAGGCCAGATCTGTATAAATGCAGAAATGAAGAAAACTGCCAGTGCATTTATTTTCAGCAAGAAATAGAAAATAGATTAGATTATTTAGTTTACATTTACTATAGTAAAAAAAAGTGAATAATTGCATCTTGATTGAGCAGCTGATAATAAAAAAGCCTATCCCCAGGCCCCAAAGAATATAACAATACTTATTATAAATGGAATGATACCTGTTGCAGGAATGGGATATCAGAGGCTTACTCACTGCGTGTAAGCTCCTTACAGGTTGTACTGCTGGAATTCAGCTACACAATAATTAGTATTTGTTTTAAAAACTAACCGATAAGCGAAATATATATGGTAAACTTCCTGTGAACCTTCTTACAGTATTTACTTAATCCTTTCCTTCCCTGCCAATTTTCTCTCCTGTAAGAAAAATGTAGTTTGTGACTGCAAAACATTAGCTCCTTCCTGAATTAACAAAAGGTTTGTGTGTCCTGAATCCAGGGGCTTTAAGAAATAGCCTGTATAACAAATATTGCCTCTTCTTCAAAGTTTATCTAAGATCTAAAGCAGGGCTGTCAAACTCCCGGCCTGTGGGCCAGATGCATCACACTCTGGCCATGCCCATGCCCATTTTAGCGAAGGGGGGGAAAGTCCCGATACGTCAAGTGATGCTGCCGTGATGATGTGAGTTTGACACCCCTGATCTAAAGCCTTTCAGATCTTGACTACAAAAATCTGGATAACCATTACATATCAAGAAAGAGTTGGAGTTTTATGTATCAGTTGGAAATCTTGACCATGGTTTGAATGCTTGTTATTCACAAATTATCATGCCATGACAGGCAAAGACAAGAGGTGTTGGACAGTTTCCTGTGTCAGCCCTGGAGGCCATCTTTCTTTTTGGATCTTCAGAGCTGCCACACTTAGTCTCTGGGAAACCAGGAGGGGTTTTTTGGAACTTTGAGGAACTGCTGGTCTTGGAGTCTTCATTGGTTGGGGGTTAAGTTACTTAGAATCCTGACATCCTGTTCAACATTGACAACTCATCTAGGGAAACAAAAGTTCTGTCAATGTCTGTGGCCAGCTTTCTTTTTTTCACATATATCTAGAGCTGCGGATCTCATGTCGATTTTGAATATTAAGTAACATTTAGAGAGGCCCCAAAGGTGCAAATCAGTAATCCAGTGAGTGGAAGGGATAAATTTCCTGCATACCCATCCCACAAAAATAACTGAAAAATCAGAACACAAATATCAGATTTAATAACATTATTACTTGAGGCACTTGACTTTCTTAAAAGAAGCTTTCTGCTTCTACTTAGTTGTACAATAAATAATGAATTGGGAGTGAGAGAAGTGATATCGTATCTAATGGCATCTAAAATCTTGTTTCCAATCTTTGTGCACACTGGTATTCATTTCACTTCATTGAAGGAGAACCCAGCATGCTAGTTGTTTTCCAATTGTTATAGGAGCATACTATTATGGTCTTCCAGTTAATGGCAGGAAAGGAACACTAGAAAAGGGAATGGCATAATTTTAGGCCAATAAAGATCAATAAACGGTGGGGAATATAACTTGAATAATACCAGTAGAAGCAAATAACTTGGAAACCAGAAGTTTTTCTAATCTAAGCATGGTGACCTTTGAAACTAGGAATGGTATCCTTTTGAACTAGCATGGCAGGTATTGTGGGGAGACAACTTCAAATGACTATCGGTGGTTATCTCATCTGACTCTGACCATAGACAACAAAATCCAATGTAACAGATTTTTCATGATTGTTATGTACAACTGGGCAGAGAAACTCAAAAGGAAAAGGAAAAAAATGAACAGTTGTCGAAGGGTCCCTTAAGTTCATTAATAGATTCACTGATGAACATTGTGGATTTTCTGGACAGAAATGTTGTGTATTCAATATCTCAGGAAGCTTCCGTTTATACAGAAAGTAATTAATCTGATTGCAGGTAGTGTGATATCAGAAAACAGCACATATGTGGAGACATTGTCAGCTGCTAATGCCTCTGAGGCAACAGAAGAGAAGAGGGAAGACAGTTCCGACACAGACCTTTCGGTTGAAGGTGAATAATTCTCTTCTGTCTTTCATACGAACATTCCCCACCTCCCATCTTGTGAGAGTTCTCCAAAATGCTCTCCTTAACATAGGGCTTCTGTTGCTTACTTAAAGAGATTGTTTGTATTGTTGTTCCCCAGCCCAAAAGAAGATATAGATAGGTCATAAAGTAGTCTTGTCAACATCATTAGATAGGATCAACCTAATCAAAATGAAGAGGGATGCGGTGGCTAAGTGGCTAAGATGCTGAGCTTGTCAATTGAAAGTTTGGCTGCTCAGCGGTTCGAATCCTTAATGCCCTGTAATGGGGTAAGCTCCTGTTACTTGTCCCAGCTTCTGCCAAACTAGCAGTTTGAAAGCACGTAAAAAATGCAAGTAGAAAAATAGGAACCACCTTTGGTGGGAAGGTAACAGCGTTCCGTGCTCCTTTGGCATTTACTCATGCCGGCCACATGACCATGGAGATGTCTACGGACAGCGCTGGCTTCTTCAGCTTTGAAACGGAGATGAGCACCGCCCCCTAGAGTCGGGGACGACTAGCACATATGTGCGAAGGGAACCTTTACCTTTAATCAAAATTAATTCATAAATCTGAAATTGATTTGAAACAATGCAGCTCTAATAGCACTTCATTACACATAATTAGTGAGCCAGTTTGGCCTAGTAATTAAGGCACTAGACTAGAAAGCAGAAGACTATGAGTTCCAGTCCTACCTTAGCCATGAAAGCCAGCTGGATGACCATGGGCCAGCTCACCTCACAGGATTGTTGATGTGGGGGAAATAAGAGGAGGAAGGAGGAGTTTTTAATGTACTTGCATGCACAGATATGTCAAGGGTCACCAATTCACTTCTCTTTGATAACTGTTCTGTGAAGCCTTTGACAGGACTTAATTTGTTTTCTCTGTATTGAACTAAAGTATGCATTATCATCTATATACTGTATCCTTCGCAGATGCTGAGCGCTCATCTACAACAGTAAAGGGTGCAGACCTGTATAGAGAGGCATGCAAGCTGGTGGGAGTGATTCCTGTCTCATACTTCATCCGGAACATGGAAGAGCCTGTTATGAATCTCAACCATCATGGTCTTGGACCAAAGGGAACCAAAGCCATTGCTATTGCTCTGGTTGTAAGTACTTTTACCTGATGCTATTGCATTTCAACACACTTTTCCCAGTTTGGGGAAGAAAGATTAAAGGGTCACCCTACAATACTGATAATTTAAATACATAGTAAAACTGGCAATTTCCATGAACCTTCTTCGTTCCTTCCACCTTTCAAGCATTTTAACTGTAATTGAGCTTAACATTGACCAACTAGAATACCAGATCTCTTTACGTGAAGCCATTAAAACACCAACTGGTGTAGAGGTAGTATTCAGCAGGTTCTGACCAGTACTGGAGAACCGGTAGCAGAAATTTTGACTAGTTTGGAGAACCAGTAAATACCACCTCTGACTGGCTCCACCCCCATCTATTC
>JANHZT010005507.1:0-20251 GCA_032468215.1 Stegonotus admiraltiensis
GGTACAAACTGTTTTGTTTGGGTGCCTGCACATATTCATGGATGTGTGAAGAGTGGGTAAGAAACCATAATTGAATGTAAGTTCATCACAGCTTGCATTATTTGGAATTATTTTTTAAAAAGTCAATATGTAGCTGATAATACATACATCTTGTTAAGTGTAAGTATTTCTATACATACACACATCCACAAGTCCTGAGATATAATTAAGCAGAATGTGGTCATTATGATTAATTTGTAACAAAAGAAGTTTAAAAAAAACACTCAAGTGTATTATTCTTTATTAGATCATCTGTTGAAGGTCACCGATTTCAGGAAATATTCATAAAATTGCAAAAATGGCTCTTTTTTTGATGTATCTATAATAATAAAATATTGTCATGGAGACACATTCTAAGTCCTTGTCTCCATTGAGAATCCATCATGCCTTCTCTGAGAAACTATTTTAAAAGAGATTACCAGAAAAATTGGTGACCCACAACACAGGCAGGATTGAACTGAGATTCATCAGATGCATATGGTGACTAATCCTTTATATTAAAAACTTATCAGAATAACAATTTTCATATTATTATAGCCATCACTACTCACTGAATAGTTATAATCTAAAGTACTATTGAGATGGGTCCTCTTTGCTTCCTCCAGGTCTGCCCTGCTCAAATTCCTACCAGCAATTGTTTTATTCCTGTGCATTATAACCAGTGCATTATTCCTTTCTTTCAGATTTTAGTTTAGCTTTCATAATTGCATCAATTAAATACATAATAGCTTCAGAAAAAAAAATTGCAATACCAGTTAGTTTCCAAGTAAATGCACTATAAAATTTGGTAAATATAGAAATGTATCAAAGGGGTATTTTGCTTCAATAAAGGTTTGTAAGAAGCGTTGAAGCAGCTTTTATGAACCAATGCACCCTTTTCCATTTCTAAAAGTAAAGTTTTACACAAACTTTTTAAAACAAAAACGAGGCTGCTTTGTTTTTATTTTTCCAATACAATGTTTAGCAGTTCTAGCCAAAAAAGGCTTCTTCTGATATTCCTGAATTATACATATTACATTAAAGTTTTTAAGTGCAATAGTAAGCACCAATACAAATTAAACTCAGAAAAAGAGGTAAGGAGAAACACTAAACAGTGCAAAGAAATAAAAAAGGAAAAAGAATAAAGAAAAAAAATATGTAAAGAAGTAACTTCCAATCTTCATCATAAGTAATAAAAATTGATCTCATCACCTCCTATAAAGTTACAAGCAAATATTTCTTCTTCCCATAATTCATCCCTTCTATATGCAAAACCATAAATCCGTAGGTTTTTCAGTCCCAGTGTCAGCGAAAAGTCTGTAAAGGGTAACCAGAGCTGAATAAAGTCTTCCTCAAACTACAATAACTTTATATTCCTTTCTTTCTTTACTAACAATCTTGATCTTTAATTCATTCTGGTGTTGTCTGTCCCCCCACCCTCCAAAAAAAAAAAAAAGCTTTTTTGAGGCTTTAGCAAGCCTCTTTTGTAAATTGGAAAATTGTTATCCAGGTCAATGTCTTGTCTTGTCTTTTGTATTTCTCCTTTGATTTCCAAAGCTTTAACCAGCTTCTTTTGTGTATCCAGTAAAAAGTCCTTATCAGGGTCATCCTCTTGGCTCTTGTAATCCACACTTTTTCCTGTCATTTGTGTTTCCAATTTCAATGCCTTGCCTATTTTGTAATTCACACTGCTTTTAATCCAATATTTTTTATTCCATTGTTGCTGTATCAAACAAAATTTGTTTCACATTTGTCATTCCTTTATTAACATATTTTAGGCATAGTCTGCATAGAAGCAGACATCATTACTGATATTTTGATTACTAATTTCTGATACCATTTGAAGATCTTCTTTAATATTTCAAATGAATATTTCATGTCATTTTGTAAATTCTAATCCTAAAAGTATTTTTCCCCTGTCATGTCTGGAATTTAATCCCCTCTAGTGTCCAATTTAAATTATAAAATCTAATCTCTGTTATGATTTGTGTTAGTCAAAATTCTGGTTCTCACAAAAACTGTTTATTTTAATAGTTAATTCCAAAATCTTGTAGTAAAAGTTTCACTATTCCTGAGGGGATTGGAAATGGGGTTAGCAAACTATAATGGACACTGGCCATAGTTGGAAGCTTGATGATTATCCCAGACCTGCTGGAAACTGCTATACTGTGGTCTCCTCATAAGGAGCAGCTGTTTTGAAAGCAGCTTTATGGACCAGGTATCCAGAGTACTTATCCATACAGGCTGTGAGGAACCAGTGTGCTGTCCCGTGTGCGCGTGTGTGCGCACACACACGCACGCACGCACACACGCGCACGCACACACACACACTGCAGGTGTAAGGAGTCTTGATTAAGGCTTCTGAGCCTGAATTGGAATTCCCCAGCAATTCCCTGTGTCAGCACAAGCTCATCTCCAATGAGCTCCACAGGTTACTCAAATGAAGCCAATACTAGCCCTCAAGGCAAAGGTAAGTCCAGGCCACTAGGCAAAATCAAGTTTCCAAGGCAAAGGCAAATCAACAAGGCAAAGCAAGACAAAGGCAACTCCACAAGGCAAGTCCACAGGCAAAGGCAATCTCTCAGGGCAAAAGCAAGGCCATAAGGCAAGGCAGGGCAAGACCACAGCTGAAGAGACACGATCCGGAGTTCAAGGGAAGAACACACAGCAAGGAAACAAATATGTTGTTCTCAGCATCATCACCATCTGTCTGCTGTGCTAAATAGCCAGCTTCTGGTGCAGCCCATCAAGAGGGCTACCTCCTTGCAAATAATTGGGCTGACCTTCACTGTTCCTGTCTTTTCTCTGCCCTACATATTCTTGGATCAGGTGCAGAAGACAGTTCCTCTTTCTCATCGCTGACTGGCTGCAACTGTGTGCTTTCCCCACCTGAAGCCACAGGGCTGTCCTGCTGCAGCTATGCTTCAGCCAAATCAGTCTCAGATGGCTGCTTGGAGCCATTGACCAACTCCCCTTTTCTGATGTGCCTGGAACTGGTTCATCTTCCTCTTAACTTACATCTGGAAAAGTATCTGTGGAAGCGTCCAGGGGAGTCATGACAACCAGTCTACTCACTGATTCTTTGGACTTTGCCACAATCATAGTCTCTGCTCTTCAAGAAGACATTTTTTTCTCATCATGCCTCCACCAGAATTTCCTTCTCCTGACAATTCCAGAAAGTTACAGGAATTGTCAGAGAAGGAATCTGAGGGGCACAGAATGGATGATGAGGCAAATTCATCATTTCTGTCATGAAGTGCCTTGCAAGGGATAGAATACAGTCTGGTCTCCTCGCTGTTCTTTAATAAGTACTGCAGAGACTTAAAATGCTATTATGATGGCTTACATTATTGTCTTTTATATCATTAAAATAGTTAATTAGCTTGTTAATCTACATTGAATGTCCAATTATTATTTCATTTGTAGAAGTACTTGAATTCAGATGTAAAGCTTTTAAAAGATTCCCAGTCCTTTACCTTCAATATTAAGATTTTTTTAAAACAAAAGACTTATTATATGACGAATGAACAGCAAGTAGGATCTGAAATAGGCCAAATACTTTGACAACTTGTCTAAAAACCATCAGCAAAGGAGGCCAATCTAACTTCTCTTGAGAGACCATTCTACAATTGGGAGTTATAGTATAGAGGCCTCAGGCAAATGTTGATGGTGGATCTCTGAACATTTAAGATTGCAAAAGATAAATACTGTTGACAGGCAGGCTTATATGAGAGAAAGCCAGTTCTTTAATACCTGGGCCCAAACATTTTAACAACTTATATTCACATATTGCATTTTATAAATTAGTATTTTGAACAGTGGCTAGAAATAAACTAAAAGCCAATAAACCTGAAACAAAAAAAATGTGATCCAAAGACAATAAAATAGAAATTACCTTTGGATGGGGTAGTTTGGATAAGTTGCTGTTTCTCAGTTAATTTCAACAATAATTCTTACTGTTGAAAAGGAATATATATATATGTGTGTGTGTATGTGTATATGTATATATATATAATTTATATGATTCCTAAGTTTGGCTGTAATATATAGATCCTGCATTTTGCACTAATTAAATTGTTGTGCAGTCTACAGAAGTAGGTCCATATACAAAATATTGCGATATGGAATCAGAAAGTAACAGGACATGGATAATCAAGTATATGTGGAATGAAGTCTAAAAAAAATACTGATTAAAGTTTTGATCAGACTTGGAGTTCTGCCAAGCAACAGCTGTCAATAAATGCAAGGAAGGCAAGTAATGATACCTGATGGTTCTATCTGATAGCAGACTAATCATGTCAGTCAATAGGGAGATTACTAATATCATAATCAGCTTGTTCTATAGGGAGACTGATTCCATATGTTGTGGCCTTACTAAAATTTCTAGCATCAGCAGAATATGGGGGTAGAAAAACCTCAGCAGTAGCAGCAACAATATTAATTTACATGTTTTATACTGTGACATTTTAATATACATTCATTCATTCATTTTTAGTTATCGTCTATTCACTGTAGGATGAAAGCCTCTTCTGCATGTTTCCGACCAATATAGTCCTGAGCTTTCTTTTGCCAGTTCGGCCTGCAATACTTGCTGATGTCATAGATCCTATGATGTCATAGGTCTCTTTTGTGGACACTTTTTATCAAGTGGGCTCCACAGTATGACTGCCTTGGTCCACCTGCCATCAATTCTTCTTGCTATATACATTTAATATACATCACTGAAATATTTTCCTTGTTCATCTTTGGATTTTCATCACAATGACAGAAAATAAACACGAACACTTCTTGAAATTCCAGAAGAAATATACAACTCCCTCTACTGGAGATAATCTGTAGGTTAACAAAAGAAAGAAAAACCTCTCATATTATTCAATTAGATCGGCTGAACATTTCAAAATAAAATTAGAAATGAACTATAATAGCCATTAATCATGTAATGCCATGTGACAAAGTCTATTCTTGTATGTTTAGAATTTGATATTTCTTACATTCTATTACTACTGATGGAGTTTGTTTTTTGGATGAATTGATATCCACAAATAATGATATAAACAGAAATGTATACTGCATTTTCAGTAGCAGTATACCTCACTGGCTCTTTTAAAAAATTGAAGATGCATACTGTCCCTTCCTCTACTTAACACTTTTCCTTACTTTGATTTAAATAAGAATCTGCACAGTTTTTAAAAGAGATTTCTCTGAATATCAGCTAATAAGGCATAATTAAGTGAGTTTTTCAGCATCATATACTAAAAATACTTCAGTCATTTCCTTATGAATTGAAATTTAAAAGCAGTAGTTTTAGTTTGTGATTCTGAATTCCATCTGGTGAATGTTCATGAGAACCAATCAGTAACAATGAATATTTTTTATTTCTACAAATATATGTATTTATCATGATGCTAATACTTCTGTAATGGATTGGCTACAGGAGGGCTGAGAATTCTTCTTTCAACCTCATATTTATATTCCACAATCTTATGTATATGAATCTAAGATTGTAGAAAGTTCTACTTTGAATGTCCTAGCTATCATAATTTACATACATTTTGGGACTTCCTTCTGAGTCAGGTTCACTTGGTGTACACTTTTTTTCATTTCAGTGCCAAGTTTGTTGTTTATTTATTTATATTCCATATTTATTACTTTTCCATGTAACTCAAGGCAGTGAGTATATCCCACACACCTTCAACAACTACAACAACTGATGAGTTGGGCTAAGGGAGAGTGACTGGCCCAAGGTCACCCAACTGGCTAAATCAAATCAAGCCCCTTGTAGATGATAGCATAGCCATAGGCTTTCCTCATATCTCTATGAAACACATTTTAAGATGTGGGACATAGGGAAGAGCCTCTCTCAAGCATCTTATTAGATAAATTGCTTTGTATTGGGAAGGTGTTCCATAGATAACCTGAAGCTAAGCTATTTAAGTTTTCTTATGTGGTTTTTTCCCCAATAGAAGCAAATTCTGATCTTTTGAAGGAGGGCTAGTGGATGTGTTATTCAATCCTGTATCCTGATTTTTTTTCTTCCATGTCAACCAGAAATATTATATTTGGTTGTACTATAATTTGTAAATAATTATTGCTCATTGCTTCAATCCTATTCAACTGCGAGGCTATCACAATTGTTTCTTGTTACTGGCATAAACAAAGGGGTACAAAATAAACAAAAGGTAATTCAGAATGACATATCTGCCTGTAGCATTGGCTATAAGGGATACAGAAGTGGTGGACCTTGTGAACTGCCCTTTGCTTTCCCCGAGACTGCTAGCCCCAGTGACAATTAATAGTTCGTTATAGCTGTGGTTTTAGGAAAGAGGCAGTTGTCCACTGGGAACAGTGTGGAGACAATGAACCTGTTTACAACAAGCTGTTGTACAGCTGCTGCATTGCAAGATCATAGATGGAGATGATTAGATCATCTAGTTTGACATTATAGGATTAATCCCTCTAGCACAGTCTAAACTGAAACAGAAAGAGAATCAAATAAAATCTACTATTTAGAAGTATGATAGTTAACAAACTATGAATCATATCTGATTCTATCTATCTATCTATCTATCTATCTATCTATCTATCTATCTATCTACCTACCTACCTACCTACCTACCTACCTACCTACCTACCTACCTATCTATCTCCTAGATTTGAGTGAAAAAATTGAGAGAGAAACAAGGATTCAAAGCGAGTGCAGTAATTTAAATATAATTTATTGCCGAACTAGGGGAGAGAAGCTCTGTATTAGCCTGAAGTCTTCTCTGTGACAACTGTATAAATTGGTGTTTATCTTCTCATAAACTGATTATTTTAGAACAAATTAAATGATTTGGGAGTGAGATTATGTATATAGAAATAGAAATATGAACAATTTTCTGCAGATTCTTATTATTTTAAACACTGCTTTTAATTTTTTATTTGTTTTAATGATTCTCTCAAAAATATGCACTTATGCTTTTATTTAGTAACATTTCCCCTAAAATGTTAATTTTTCTGAAATATTAATTTAGGCTACATCACACTGCAGAAGAGAAGGGGTTATTATGGTACTTATTGGTTCATCTCCTTAATGAATGCCCCAGATCTGGGAAACTCTAGCCAATAGTGAAATTCCCTTTTCCAGGTCTGGGAGAACAATTGGAATCCAAAAAAGGGAGGCATTTGGGATGAATCTAATTGGCTAGAAGGGAATTTGTATTTGACCTGTGCTTTACTGTCTGACTTAAGAAGTCATAGGGGGATTATGAACATGACACCCTCTCAGAGGAAATCTTGAAAGCAGACATTTGGAGAGAATACTAACATCATTGCCCATTTCTTGAACCTTATAATTTCTTCTGTTTTTAAGCAGATGTCACTTCAGGCCACAAATAAAAAAGCCATCCTTGCAGTGTTTGTACAAACTATTGTGATACCAAAATGATGATGTATGAGGAATAACATCATCATACAAACAATGCCATTACATTCTTGAATTTTGATATCTGTTATAAGTACTGTTAAAAACTTCATTTGTCTCATCATCATTACACGCATATTTCAATATTTGTTCTCCATTTCTTCTGTGGATGCCCATTGCCAACCTCTCTAGATACATTAATTCATAGCTAAAAAAAGATTGAGAAGTTATTCTATCCATAATTTTATTTATATAACATCTCTCAAGATACAGTAGCTTGTGTTAAGGTAGAGCTGATAAAATCCAAGATTTTTTATTAGACAATTTTGCTTCTTCTGAATAGGTATTGCTTAGAAGATTTCATACTTCCTTTACTTATCACCATTGGGAAGAATATAATATCTAGTAGATTATGCCTTGCTTTTTATATATTCCCAGAATATAAAAATGAATGGCCTCTAATGTAATACTGAAATTGGAGGTAAATGGGAGGAAGAATTCCTTAGGTACCTCTCCCCTTAAATTTTAAATATTGTTTATGTTTGTGCATATTGTCACTTTTGCTTTGAGAATTCAACTTATGGGGGGTCCTTGGTGCTCTTTGAGCTTGTTTGTTTTCTTGCAGACATTTCATTACCCAAACTACGTAACATCATCAATGCTAGTCTAGCGCCATGATGTTACCTAGTTTGGATAATAAAACATCTGCAAGAAAACAAGCAAGCTCAGAGAGCACCAAGGACCGCTCATTTCAACCCTGAGCTACATTAGTAATTCAGTTTATTGAAGTGCTTATAATTTTATTTGCACTTGTTTGCTTCATTATATTTTGTTATAGTTAAGACTGATGATTTTATAGACTCTACAAAAACAATGTTATAATTGTGATTGTAATCAAAGAAGTTTATCCCAAGTCAGTGTGTTTGAGAGGAGACAAAAATTCCTAAATAGATGTATTTATAGCATTTATATCATGCTGCAATCAGTATAATCTTTCAGCGGTTTACATAATATAAACACAATTAAATCATTTGCTATAAAAATAAACAAAAGAAAAGAAAATCTTTTCAACTTTTGTTGATCAAATAATAAAGTCTCATTAGAATGCTCTATAGACAGTTTCTCATTCAGCATCTTCTTGACTGCAAACAAGAAAAGGGCCTATTGATCTCCACAGGTAGACTGTTCTAAAGTAACATTTTCAGGTGTTAGCTTCCTTTACTTCCTTAAAAGTTAAGGAAGAGAAGCTTCTCTTTTGATGACCTAGTACCATGATGGCAAACCTATGGCATGCATGCCCGAAGGGGCACATGGAGCCATGTCTCCTGGCATGCACAGCATTGCCCATTCCTCTTCTGGGTTTCTGGCGAGCATGCACATGCAATGATCAGCTGGCCTTTGTGCATGCGGTAGTGCCGGAAACTGGAAGAGTTGGTCTTCTGTTTTCTGGCATGAGCATGCACGCTGGCCAGCTGATTGACACATGCATGACAAAAACTGGAAGACTTGCTGGCCAGTGTGCATGCCCATGCTGGAAACCAGAAGTACCTTATCCACTGCATGCATGCCCCCTGGGCAGCTCCTCTTCCTGGTCACGGCCTTGACGAGAATACGCAAAGTGCTCCCTTTTTGGCATTTGGTGCCAAAAAGGTTCGCCATCACTGACCTTGTAGGTCAGAAAAGATCTGATTGGAATAACTCTTGCAATACCCACATCTAAACTATAAATGGCTTTATATATAACACAACCAACATTTTGAAATAGCAAAAGCAATAGCATATACTGCATACAGCATATTGTCCCCAACAATCCAGATCCTCATTTTACCAACCTCGGAAAGACGGAAGGCTGAGTCAACCTTGAACTGTTCAGAATCATACTCCTGGACTGAGCAGTGAATTAGCCTACATTACTGCTTTCTAACCACTGTGCCACCATGGCTCTTTAATGTATCCTGAGTCCAAGTGGAAGCCAGTGCAAGGCCTGTAGCAATTCCTGGATTAAACATTAAGCAAAATAAGCACATACATATGGCATCAATGGAAGGAGTGGGGAGCTGTCATGCCCTTAACTCTTTCATTGCCATACTTGACTTTAGTTTTCGGCACACTGAGTGTTAATGTCTTGTCAGTTCACTAATAGAAGAGCTGGGGACAATATTGTTTGGTTTTACTTATGGTATCAGTTGGCCTTACATGGGTATAATATGAATACTAAATACTGAATGCAGGGCTAACTATCTTACAAGTAGTCCTTAAAGGCTCCCTTGTACACACATTTCAACCATGTTTGTTGCAGATGCACATATAAACACATTGTTTATTTAATTTATATAGCCAGCTTTCTTACTTACATGTGACTCTAGGTGACATGCAAAGTTAAAATCAAAAGTAAAAATCCATATTATTCAACCATTAAAACAAATTAAAAACAGTTACAAAATTATAATAACAAAAAGATAGAAAGAGTGCAGTCTATACTTAAAACAGCTATTTAATGAGCTTCTAACTTCAGCGGCTTCCCCAGATTTAGGCTTTCTGGAAGATTATCAGGATTCTGAAAATGCACAATGGCAATGACTGCATTGCTACTGTTTTGAGCAAGTTACTTTTTAAAAATTATTTGATCTGAGAATGGCTTCAAAGCCATATGTGTTCTGGATAATTATGTGTTGGTAGCATTAATTATGAAAAATGTAGAAATTACTGATCATTGGTATTTTCACTTTTGTAACAGTCTGTGATTTAATATTTTCTACTACAAAGAAAATATTTGCAATATGTATGTGCAATGTACTAATTTTTGTGGCTAACTGACTGAAGATAAAAAGGTAAATGTTTCCCCTGCCGGTTGTGTCCAACCCTAAAAGACAATGCTCATTTCCTATTCACAGTCTAAGTGTTGCTCTGTGATCATGTGGCTGGCATGACTATATGCCAAAGGTGCACAGAATACTATTACCTTTCCACTGAAGTGGTACCTATTTATCTTCTTGCATTTACATGCTTTCGAACTGCTAGGTTGGCAGGAGCTGGGGCAAGTAATGGAAGCTCACTCCGTCATGTGGTACTTAGGACTCAAACTGCTGACCTTCCAGTCGACAAGACCAGAATCTTAACTGCTTGGTCACCGTGCTCCTATAACTTACTGAATATACTGCTGCTCTGATATGACTTTAATAAATGAGTGATTTGTAGTTTGAGATATATTTGTTTTCCTCAAAGATAGGGTTATCTAAATATGGAAAGGCATTAGATAACAAAAAAGAGATAAAGTTTCTATTTCTCTTTGCTGTCATTCAGATTTTTGCTTTATAAATCTTGTAGCCCTATTCATGGGTATTGTTCTGTCTAGCTGAAGATGCAATTTTATAATAACATCAAGGAAAGAGGCTTCTTAAAGAAAAATATATAATTCAGTGTCATGGTTGATAAATTCAATCTCCAAGTAGCAACAAGGAAGATTCAAGACAAAAATTTTGGAGATGTTTTGCCAGCCAATATAAGCAATATTGATGTAACTGGAGAAATGTACTGACTTAGTGGTCATATTTACTTAACACAAATGACGCAGAGTTAAGGATTTTGTAAAATTTTCTATGTTAAATTTTGTAATGATTCTGGCAAGGCATGATGACAGTGAAGGGCTGAATTTATTTTTAACAAATTCCCAGCCATTGATGACAGGAAGCATCCCAAGCATTTTTAGGAGAACATTGTCAACTTTTTGTGATATCACCAATCCCTTCCACACTGTGATGTGGAAGAAAAGAGGAAAAACTTGCAACACTATATGAAGTACTGATTTACATGTACCTGCAATCATACTTCCTGTCCAGGGCTGAGTTTCAAAACCTGTTGCTACAGGTTCACTCGTGGGCGTCCACGCACAACGCTTCTGCACATGCACAGAAGCATCCAGGCAGGTGGGCAGAGCCTCCCGCCACCACCGCTACCAGTTCTCTCAATTTGGGGCAAACCAGTAGCAACCCATCACTATTCCTGTCCCTTCTAATGAAGAAGAGGAAGAGGAAGAAGAAGAGGAAGAGCTGTATGTCACCAATTTCTGCTCAGTTCCAACATAGCCACAGAGAATATTATAGAAGAGAATACCTATAGAAGGTAATAAGAAGCCTCCTTTCTGTCATCTAACAAAAAACCCCTAGCAGAAAAAAGCCTTAAGTATCATGCAAAGAAAAAAAATGTCTTAAATGAGCAAGAAAAATAAGAGCAAATAAGACAATTTTTTCCAACCACAACAGGCTCAATTGAAGGTTACAGTAAGAAACATGACAAATATTCTAGGCCGATGTTTCACGACCTTGCCCACTTTCAGATGGGTGACTTCAAACTCCCAGAATTCCCCAGTCAGCAAAGCACCTATAGATTTATAGCAACCGTATGGTGTGCAATATAAATGTGCCAGCAAAACAAAACAAAAAACACAGTATCACATCAGCATCACACAAGATCAAGACAGAGAATATATTCAGTATTCTGCAGTAAGGCTCTTCCTCCACCCACTCAGGTGCGCTTTCCAGATTCAGCAGATCAGACTAAGCACAGTATTAGTCCCAGTCCACTGAAGTGAACCATGTGTAAATTCCATTCAAGTGGCAGCATTTAAGTTAACTGAATCTAATTGTATTAATCTGACTGGCTGAATTTCTATAACTATTAACAGAATAATACATCCAACCGAACATAAGTGGATTTATTCCTGAATATTTATGTTTAAGATTTCACAGATGTCTAATGCTCTTTGGATGTGAGCCAGCATTTTACCTGAGGCCTCACCATTGCTAAATATGTTATTTGTCAAGTACTGGGTCAAATATTTATGCAGTTGTCCTCACACATTTGTGAGAGGCTTACACAGCTAAATCAACTACAGCTAATGCAGTACCAACACTGCACCACATTTTTCTTTTCTACTACTAACTCACTTTTTTCAGTGCTGTTGTAACTTAAAATGGTCACTAAGCAAATGATTGTAAGTCAAGGACTAATTGTAAAACGCAGTAGTCAGCCAATTCAAAGGGATAGTAAATAAAATGTTCCAATTATCCTAATGGATCCATAAACATGATTTTGGTGAAACCAGGCCTTGATTTGTTTTAAGATTCAATAGGAATCTTAAACACACAGACATACATACGTGTGTGTGTGTGTATGGTGTGTGTGTGTGTGCATGCATATATATATACACACATAGATATCTATTGAACTCATTCACAAATTCTGTTCAAACCAAATCAATTCTTCTAATTAAAATGCAATTTTGAATCAGTTTTTGACTGCTTCGTCTATTCCGATTAAATATTAACCATAACTTAGAATCCTATATACATCCATATTTATTGTGTAGTGATAGTATTAGTATCACTGATTTGACTGTTAATTGATATATGATCTTTAGATAACAGTGTCAATATCTTCAATTTACTGTGGCCATAAAATATGTTTTCTAGTAATTTATAAATTCATTTTGTGTTTCCTGTCATTTCTTCTTAGGATGGAATTGGGGTAGATGAAAAGCTATCATTAAGACAGGTAGCTGTTGTTGAAGATTTCTTTGATATAATCTACTCCATGCACGTGGAAACAGGACCAAATGGAGAGCAAATCAGAAAACATGCTGGACAAAAAAGAACCTATAAAGCAGTAAGTAAATAATCTTACACTAGGACAATGGCATATTGCTATTTTTTATCCAAGATAAATATGGCATATTTGTCAATTATCTTTCAATCAAACAATTTTATCCCTACATGGATCTATGTTGACTTGCATTAATAAGCTGAGATGTGCTTTAATATATTTGGATTCCAAGTGAAGAAAGAATGCAGATATTATATTGTGCCAATAGTGTACAAATTATTTGAATTATAATAAAGTAAGATATAATAGGATCCATGTTGATCAGATAGATCAGAACCAATTCACCAGTACATTTAAATAATGTTTCATACTTATTTTCCTCTAACTGCTAGAGAAATCAAGTTGTATATATATTCTGTGTCCTACTTATCAAGCTGATTCTTTTGTTTTTAACATTTTATTTATAAAGTGCTTGATAAGTTATGTTATCCTTAGGGGTGTACTCACTTTTGTTGCCAGCAGTTTAGACATTGATGGCTGTGTGTTGTGTTATTTTGAGGGGACAGCACATTTACACTGTTATACAAGCTGTATACTCACTACTTTACCAATGTAAAGCCAAGTGTCATTTCTTCTGTGTTGTCACATGAAAAGATATACTTAAATATTTACAAAATGTGACGGGGTGTTCACTTCTGTGATATATGGTACTGTAAATATTACTTATGCATATTAATATATGTATTAATATACTATACCATATATTAATATACTATGTTACCAGTAAATGAAAATGTTCCCCAATAATTTTAGTAGGTATACAATCTTCAGGAAACATTATAAATTTATATTTTTGAAAAGTTTGAATCACTTTATTCTTAACAGTATTTTAATTTTAATGTGGGCTGTCTTTATTACTTTCATAGTGAACCAGCTTTCCAGTTTGAAACCCCAGTTTTATTTCTCCAGTCACAAACATGCCTTCTTAAGTCATCCTCTACCTATCTAATTCATCTTTTAGTCAAATAATGTACTTTTACATTACAATGGGACATTGTTAATAGTTATCTATGAATCAAGCAAGTTCCCAATTGAAGAAAGCAATATTCAATTTGAGTTTTAGAGATATAAAAGGAACAAAATTCAGTTTCAATGAATTTGAGATTAATTCAATAACAAATTGACCACTGAACTAATACGGAACATTAACATGTCTTTTGATTTTTCACTGAGATAACATAGCAGAGATGATAGATTATTATTTCCAAAACAATGATGAAAGTTTAAGGCAAATAACTTCAAGACTTTATATAATAAAAATGTGAAATAATTTTAAGGAAAATTATTGAATCAGCCCCAACCTTCTTCAACTTCTTTGCAAAAACTATTTCAAAAATTATTATTATTATTGATTTATTTGTCAAACTTGTATAAGATAACAGATATAAGTATAAACATGATTATGAATACAGGAAATAGATACAAATAAATGGGGACAATAGGATAGGGGCAGTAGGCACATTGGTGCGGTTATGCATGCCCCTTGCAGACCTCATAAGCTTTACTAAAAATAAATAAGCCTATGAATTGATTTTTTTTGCACTAAAGAGCCTACTGATATACTGTAGCTCTTTGGCAGGACTAACGTTTTCTGAGAATTATGGGCTGCCTGTTAATTTAAAAAGTGGAGGTGTATATATTAATACTTGCATATATAATACAATATAATATAAAAAGCCTTTATTATACACAATCATATAACTGAAAACCCCCAAGATCTATCTATGCAATGAAAATTCACTTAGAGCGTAGTTAGGACAGACAAATACTGTGTTTTTCTGAAAATAAGACCCTATCTTATATTTTTCTGAACCCTGAAAAAAGCGCTTGGCCTTACTGCCATGCCCTCAAAAGCCCGATTGGGCTTATTATCAGGGGATGTCTTATTTTGGGGGAAACAGGGTACCTGAATGAAACAGAACTGGTTGTTTATTTTTTATTTGGGGGGAAAATTGAGAGACTTAAGAAATAAATTACCATTAAGAAAAATCAAATAATCAAGAGACTGAATGACCCGAATAGTTGCAGACAGATTGGAATTCAGAGACTATCATTATATTACAGATCAGATGAATAAACTGAGAGTTAAGAAATAATGAAAATAAAACAGTTTTGTTTTAGAGAAAAGAAGGTAATACAAGAAAGAGCAAATCAGGTTGTAAAAAGAACAGGAGAGTATACCATGTTTCTCATCTGTTTTTCCTTCAACTCAACTCATCTAAAGAAATTATATCACATGAGTGTGGCACACATACGCTCACTCTTCTGATAGTGTTCTGACAAGCATGATTTTACAGATGTAATCAAACTCATTGACTGCCTACTCAGAACATAGTCTGAAAAACACTGTACTCAGTCCTCATCCTCAGCTTTGTTCACATATGGAAGGAAAATTTCAGTGGTGTGCAAGAATTTGCAAAATCAAAAAGTAAATCCATTCTCTGAATAACCCTTAAATTTCTCCAAAGCTATTTGAAAACACCCGATTTGATTTGGTGCCTTATATGATGCAAAATTTCTATGTGTTCTATGTGTAACTCTTTAAAAAGGACTTTAAAACATCACAGAACCACAAGGCAGTGGGCCCTTATATACCCCTCCCTCCTTTTTTTTTAACTTTAGCAATTCAGAGAAAGGGTGAGTAGCTGATTCTTCTAGGAATTAATTGGAGACATTAGACTGAATCAGTGGAGACTTCAGAATTAAGCAATATTCAATACAATAATTAAAAGTTTGTTGTAATATTTTTTGAACATAAAATATTTTTTTGTGTAAGCTAGTAGAGCAATCCTGGAACCAAACCTGTATCATTCATTATAAAAAAAACACGATAAATATTCTTATTAGGTAAAAATGCATTGAATATATAAAGAAGAAATATCATCACAGTCTTTACAACCTTTCACTTTTTCTATTCCGTCCCTCTGTAGAATCAAGTATATCATCAAGTGTTCAGAATGTTTAGGAACTAAGAGGCACATCTGCCATTTTGAGAAAATGTTGTGAACAGTTTCGTAAAATAATTTCTATAGTTGTGAAACATACATTTTATGAAAGTCTGATTACTGAAGTAGAAAAACCTAAACTAATTTGTCATATACAATAATGAATAGCAATATCAATAGCACTTAGACTTATATACCGCTATATACAGTGCTTTACAGCCCTCTCTAAGCAGTTTACAGAGTCAGCATATTTGCTCCCAACAATCTGGGTCCTCATTTTACTGACCTCGGAAGGATGTAAGGTTGAATCAATTTTGAGCCTGGTGAGATTCGAACTGCCAAATTGCAGGCAGCCAGCAGTTAGCAGAAGTAGCCTGCAGTACTGCATTCTATCCACTGTGCCACCAAGGCTCTTGAACAGGGGAGATTTTTGCCTACAAATTTCACAGTAAGCATTTCAGTCCATATAGCACAGCCCCCACTTGACTGAAGATAAGTTAGTGAGGCTAAAAGCAAGAAACTAAAACTAAATGAAAAACAAATAATTTTTGGGTCCCAACAACAAAAAAGTGGTTACTTATATCTACAGTTTTGTCCTGTAACATAAATTTTCCTTTGTTTCATTCATTTCATAGAAAAGTAATCCAATTAATTTCCCCAAATTATTATTAAACAATTTCCTTTATAATTAATTTAGTTTCCAAAATGTATAGAGAAGTCTCAGTGAAATCACTTCCCCATATTTAGTCATTATTTCCTCAGATCCTGGCCTCAATCAAATCACATTCAAATAATTTTCAATATGTTGTTTTCTATTTTATCTGCTAACTAATCATCTCAGAATTTTTGTCAGCCAATTTGTCCATTCTTTTTTTCTGTCTGCCATCAATTCTCTCAGTCAGCTAATTTACCATTTCCCTAATTTCTTATTTTATGTCTTTCTCTCACAGAGAAATAATATGAATGATTACCTCAGTTTTTAATGCAAGAACTAGATCAAGTAACTTTTCTAATGTTGCAATGCTACTTACATGTATCTATGAGAAAGCTTCATTAATCTCAATATAACTTATTTCTGAGCAAATATTGGGGGTTCACTATTAAATATTATATACACAAGATAAATATTTTCAACTTTAATGGTGCCATTATCTATATATCAGGATAATCTTGCTTGCTAAGATGTTTATTTATCTTGAACTGCATGTGTGAACAAATTAAGTATCATTGGTCTGACTCTGCAGCTCTGAAAAATAATAAAGATTTTGTGGCACTATAAAGCTGGTAAATTTGTTTTGAGACACTGGTAGTTTGTAAACAAGTAGGTAGAGAATAAAATTGGAAAAACACTTGGGGAAAAAACCTGGATGTTTACATGAATGACAGTGTCCTGTCATGTCAAAGCTGCTATGCCTGTAGGGCAGTTGGTGGTCAAATACAGGAGTACTAATGGGCGCTGCATGTGGCAAGTAAATTGTATGACAGGTATCATAGCATCAAGCAATGCACAATATCTGTCCCAGCTAACAGACAGTTTCTCTTTCAGCAGCTAAGTTGTGAGCAGCCTGCTCCCTGTTTCATTATATCAGAAAAGTATCTATATCAAAAATTTACTTGACAAGTTCAAAATGATTTCATACTAAATCTAGTTCTTAAAGCAACAAAAAATAATTTAGTTATAAGATAGAATAACACTTCCACAATCATGCAAAGATAAACTCAATTTCATCCTGGTCATTCACATTGTCAGATTTTTTTCTTTGTAATTTCTATCACTATAGCTGCTTTATCCAAGGTAATTCTCTCAATATATTTATGGCATTGATTTAAGGAGAAAGTAAATATTGTGGAGAATAAAAGAAGTTTTTGAAAACACACAATTAATTTGGAATTTTCTAAACATACACAATTTTTAGGATAAAAGTCATCAGTATATTTATTTTAATTGTACACATTTTAATAGGTTCTATACGGATGCTGTTTCAAATTTGTTCAGTTACACAACTGCCATTGTGTAGGCTACACGACATATTGAAGACAAATTGTCACAAGTAATATTGTGCAATGAATTGCTTTACATCTCAGTCCATGCTTGTATATGTAAGTGTGTATTATATGTGTGCATTATTTTAAAGTAATTTCTTTATAGCATAGGCATATAGTATATTGGAAGATTTTATTTTATTTATATCATGAGACCTTAGCTGATGACTTTGCCTAAATAAATAATAAAATAAAATAAAGGAATAAAGAAACCACAAAACCTTTTCATATGTTATCAGTATTATTAAACATACTTTATTAAACATACATTATGTTTAAAATTAGTTTTATCATGAATGAATCCATTTCAAAGATGTTTTAGCTGCCAAAATTTGACCAACTGCAAAACTATACCATTAATAAATCAAACTGTACAATGCATCTATACATTTTAAAACCATTAGCCTCTACTCTGCCAATGACAATGAGGACTTCCAGAGAGGCAGATTCTCCTCCCCCTCTTCCCCATTTCTTTTATACCAAATATTTTGAGCAGAGTGAATAGGCACAGTGGTGAAGGAGAACAAAGACAAGTGGTACCGAAATCAAGCAGAACAAGGCTTTAGTATAACTTATCTAATAGTGACCAATAATTTGCCTAAAATCAAGCCTTTTAAAACAATGCTTCAATGGATGAAATTTCAAATGCAATGAAACTCCTACTCCAAAAGAGTACATTGAGTATAGTTTCCAGCATGATAATTAATTACATCTACTGTATGCCTATGTTTCTTTGTATACACTACATCAAACATATGCTTTGTCATCTTTTTCTAAATCATCAATTATTTAATAACAATAACACAGTCATATTACTCTAAATGTTTAGCATTTGTCATGTACTAGAAAGGGCATTGTTTGGAAATATATTAGTGCAGTATATAATACAGTAACTGTACCACTAGTTATGTAAATCAGAAGAGCATCTTTTTTTAAAGAGGGTATATACATATACAGTATCTCTATGCTGCTTCTTTCATGACATACTAGAGTTCAGCAAGGAAGTTGCCTAGAAACAGAAAGAAGAAATATGGAGGCATAACCTTGTTTTATCTCTGTTGCATCTGATGAATAACACTGCTAACAGTATTTGCAACACATATCCTGTGCTGCAATTCTATGTGCTATATTGTGGCATGTAGGTGGCATGTAGAGGAATGTCACGCAAAAATTCTGCATTAGTCTGAAGAAAGGGACAGATTTCTCTTTTCACACACAATCATATTGGAGAACAGAGGCAATTTATTTTTGGCTGGTTGGTATGATTCAAACTATATTAATCTATATATTAATCTATATACTACTAAAACTCTCGTGCTTGTTTGATACTTTGTAACTTAAGAGCCTGAAGAAGGGAGGGAGGAAAAAAAAGGAAAGAGGAGAAGGGATGGAAGGGAAGTAGGAAAGAATAGGGGGATCTCATATCCACTGATTTTTTTTTTTGCCTCCCTGTAGTCATTCTGTTTCTCTGCTTAGGTAACGAAATATCTCTGAAATGCTGACCCAATGGGTTATTATGGGTGTTACTTCTAAAAGTATTTAATATGAAAGTATACAGAGAAAATGTATTACTTTCTGCACAAAGTTCCAGCAGAATATATGTTCTCTCTCCCCTATTTCTCCCCACAAAAATACCCTGTGATGTAGGTTGATAGAAGTTGAAGTAACTGGCCTAAAGTCACTCAGTTTGTTCTATGGCTGAAGGCGGTCTTGAAACTAAGTCTCCTTTGTGCAATCCAATGTTTTCTCCAGGCATTATATTATTAAGTTCTAGTGTACGAAATGTATATCAGTTTCACAGTTTAACTCTTTTGTTTTCCAAATAAAATTCTATCCTACCTGAATGAATTATGAACTCAATACAATTTTTGATTAAAATAAATGAAGCATCCCCCAAAATACAGGTTGCTAATGAATCCACAAGAATGCTTCATTAATTTCAATGCAATAAATTTTTGAATATGTTAGTGAAGTTAACTAATGTGTACAGACTATTTTCACTCTTAATGTTACATACTGGTTGAGTCTGCCTGGCAGCAACATATATATATATAGATTTATATACCGCCCTTCTCTGGAGACTCAGGGCGGCTTACAATGCGTTATAAGCAATAGCCTTCATACTTTTGTATATTTTATACAAAGTCAGCTTAATTGCCCCCACAAACCGGGTCCTCATTTT